>JAJIBD010006542.1:0-26580 GCA_021461705.1 Cryptotis parvus | reverse complement strand
TTGCCTTGCATGCTGCTAAGCCGGGCTTCAAGCCCACACTCCAGATGATCCCAAGTATCAGTCCAGAAGTGACCCCTGAATGCAGAGCCAGGAGTAAGCTCTAAGCATAACAATATCAATAGCAACAATAACCAAAATATTGTGGTTAAGTGAGATAGGCTTATGCGAACAACACATTCCACCTTTGTTATTTAATATAAGCAAAAATTGTCATTTATTTTGTTTATATTATAGATTAGGTAGATGGTTATCATGGAGGAAATGGAAGAAAGAGGAAGGACAGATAGTATGGGAATATTGCAACAAGATTTTCCAACTTCCTTATGTGTCTGATGAAAACCAAAGAGCTCTTGAGACAAAGACAGAGCACTTAAAGTGTTCACTCAGATAACCTTGTGCTTACCATACGTTTACAAAGAGTGAACTTTGGAAAACCAAAAGTCCTGCCATTTGGTGGACTATCTTAGCAAGCAGAACTCTGGTCTAAGTTCACTTTTCTATTTATTCCACTTCATACATGCTTCCAGCTGCATAATTAGATTCTAATGGTATATGGAGTCTCTGAGCTAGAATATGGACCTTTATGCACAAGTCACTTTATCAATGCCCGAATCATACCACATGAGTCCAATCACTTATGCAGGTTCACTCCTTAGAAGCTCTTATGCCAAACCCAGCACATAATTCTTCCTCCAGAGACCTAGGAGCCTTCCCTAGCTTGTGTACTATCTAATAAATCTACCACCATCTATATAATCTTGTCCTTAAATTACTCCTCCAAATAAATCTAGGCACCATGGTGCAACAGAGCCTGACTGTGCATTGCTTTGTACCAGTGATGATCAGAGACATTTGCTCCCCGACATATTACTTATATAATCTATAATAAAGATGTACCCCAATATAACTTATCCAAAGTTAATTTGTACAGCACTCGGTTAGACGTCACAATGGACATGATTGGAGTCTTGAGTTCAGTTCTAATCACAGAACTACACATCAATAATTTCTACCCACTAATAATGTGGCTTTTGATAAAAGCACAGATTAAACAGAATGAAGTTACCTCTATTTCCTATTCTGAATGAACGGTTAAACCTAAAACATGAAAGATAAAATTTTCAAGGCAGTTTTATGTGACTTACCTCCCTTCACAGTGTCATTCTTTATTAATGGCACAGCAGTCATCATGGATCATAAGCAAATATGATAACCTTTGGATTTGCTAAAGCAGCTGCATGGGTCTTTTCTTAATCAAGATTTGAACACACTGTGGACCAGATTTAAAATATGAGGTGTCAAAGTGAGCTACAAGGGGCATCATTTATACAATGAAGGCTCCTTTCATCATGCACACCCTATAATTACATACCTTACACTGACATTTTCCATAGGATCATGCATCATAAATCCATAAGTTCCAACATTATTTACCCCAAATAGATGATGTACACACTGCTAAAAATATTTGATAAATAAGAACATTATGTTTTCTTTTCACAAGTGCATAACACCAGGAGGCATGCTTTCAAGATGTGAACAAGTCTTTTCTCCACAGGTGTCTCCTGAACTAGAATTGAGTCTTGGTCAGTTGCTAAACATTTTTCCCCTAGTGTTGAATTATATTCTTTCCAAAATATGTTTCAACTACTGTGCTATTACAAAGTCAATTGCATTAGAATCCATAATCACTCCCATTTACAAATTATCCTTAATGTTCAAAATAATTTAGCATGTTAAGAATAAGCCAGGCAAAATACTTCTCTTAGGTTGAATCATTCAGTATGAAATTTTAAATCTTAATTATATTGAAGCAACTCATATAATTTTGCAACAAAATTATTAAGCATAACATTGACAAAGAAAAGTAAGGTCATAATTCAAGAAGCAATTTGAAAACCTCAAGTACTCAAGACATTTTTTCTCCACCCTCCTTTATCAAGCATCCAGAGATTGTTATAGCTTTCAAGAATTCATAACTCATCACATTACAGTAATAATACATTGCCTTTGAAATCAAGTCAAGAAGTTCCCTGTATCATTAAGCTGCATATTAATTTTTCAAAATGGTTCTTGTAGTCCAAATCACATTGAAGTCACAGTGCTCTTAAAAATGTGAAAATATTGCAGCATTTATTTTAATGTAACATTAGAAAAATTTTCAGAGAGAGAGAGAGAAGAAAATGGCCTGCCATAAAGACAGGTTATGGTGGAGGGATGGTGAGGGAAAGGAGCACGTTAGTGCTGGGAAATGTGCACTGGTAGAGGGGTGGTTGTTGGACACTTTATGGCTGAACCCCAGTCATGAACAATTTTGTAATGGTCTATGGTGTGGTGATTAAAAAATGAAAACTTTCATAGCTTAAAATTATTTTAATTTTATTTTCAACCTTGTAACAAATATTATTGTTTAACTTGTTTATTTGGGGATCACACCCAGTGGAAATCAGAGCTTACTTCTGGTTCTGCACCTAGAAATAACTCCTGGTGGTGCTCTGGGGATGACTGTGTGTAGGGATGAAACCCAGGTCAGTGCACGCAAAGGCAAGCACGCTCGTGCTATATGATCTCTCAGGCCAAGGATATATTTTTTTTATATTTATCAAGAAGTACTTAAATTACCAAAATCATATCTTTTGTCAATTCTTTTCTTAAAATTAAAGTAATTTTCTGGGAGCCATAAGTATAGGCCCTGAACACCATCAGATGTGGTTCCAAAACAAAAAGCAAAACAAAAAAAAAATTGAACTCTATACAACAAAAAAATTCTATCAAGTATTTTGAGACAAGGGAATCCTCATTTACTGTTGATGAGAATGTTTCCAAGAACAGTTTCTATGGTAAACAATATTGAGACATCTCAATAAAATGAAACGGGCCCTTGGAGTCTGTTTCCAACAAGACAAAAACACTGACTTCAAAATGAGTTCATCACTCTGTTCACTGTGGTGCTATTTCCAATAGCCAATAGAGTATTATCTATAAGCTAATTCTTTCTTAGCTATATCAAAAGATAAGATCTTGCATCTTGCTACAACAGATAGAACTAGAGAGTCCCATAAAGGGAAACAAATCAATAGTGAGTGATCTATTCAATAGTGAGTGACCTCTGCACTCAGGAATTACTCCTGGCAGTGCTTGGGGACCATAAGGGATGCCAGGGATCGAACCCGGGTTGGCTGCATGCAAGGCAAACGCCCTACCGGCTGTGCAATGGCTCCGCCCCTCTCTCACACTTTTGAAAACGTGTCTGTTTGGCAGATCTTTAGGGATGATGTATGGCCGGTTTCAGACCTGGATTTCTGAACACGGTTTGGTGACAGGAATCCAGGAGCCATTGTCATTCATTCTTTTTCTTCTTTTTAATTTTGGTGCCACAACAGATGATGCTTAGTACTTATTTCTGCTTCTGTGCTCAGGGATCACTCCTGGCAGTGCTTGGGAAATCATAGTGAGGTGTTGGGGATCAAACCTGGGCCGACCGTGGTGCAAGACAGGAGCCCTGCCTGCTGTACTATCTCTCCTGCCTCTACTAATTCTTTCAGTAATAAGTACTGTGTAATAACCTACCAGCATGACCAGCTAAGTCAGAGAGAGCTCAAGGGGCCTCCTATCTGGTTCAGTGCCCAGAACTGCATGGTCCTCTAAGCTCTTTCAGAAGTCACCACTGAGCAAAGGCTGGAAGTTGCCCCAAGCACTCCCTGTGGCGCTCCTGAGGACCATATGGGATGCCAGTTATCAAACTTCGGGTTGCCCCGTGCAAGGCAAACGCTCTACCCGCTGTGCTGTAACTCCAGCTTCGTGATATACCTCCTTTTTTTTTTTTTTGGCTCACACCTAGCAATGCTCAGAGGTGACTCCTGGCTCTGCATTCAGGAATTACCCCTGCGGTGCTCTGGACCATATGGGATGCCAGAGATCCAACCTGTGTTGGCCGCATGCAACCTTACCTGCTGGACTATCACTCCGGCCCCCAAATATGCCTTCATAAAGCATGCATATAATGCTCATCCCTCTGTACAAACATGAGAACAAACCTGTTTCTCGGAATTATTTTGTTTTGGAAATATCAGTTCTCAGTTCTCAAATTTATTTTCTCTTTAGTTTGGAAAAGTATCTAATGTAACAAGCATGTATAAGTCTTTATCTGACACCTTACCTGTCTATTAATAATAGTCTTTATTTCTCTTCATGAAAAGAAGAGCCTTGCAAGCTACCCGTGTTGTATTTCATATGCCAAATACCAGTAACACTTATAGACCTCATTCCCATGATCTGATGGAATGGTTTGAGGCTCTTTATGTTCCTGGAGCAAGCAGGTGCCCTTGGGTTCTACTAGCATGAGACAGGACATATGGAGATGTTACTGGTGCCCGCTCGAGCAAATAGATGATGAACGGGAAAAACAGTGATACAGTGATTAAAGTAACCAAAATATTCAAATAAATATAGAAGAGAGTGTAGAACGGGCATATAGACATATGAAAAGACATGGCATCATTAGAAGGAAGAGTCAGTATTTTATTCAAGCATGGTAAAATTAAACCTCCCTCAAACAGCCATTAATTGAATTTTTGCCCTTTAAAAATTATATTAGATATTTAGAGAATAAGTATACTTAGAACAACGGGATTTTAAAGTAAAAAAAAAAACTACAAAGTAACTTACCATATATAACTCACCATACATGCATGCCCATAACGTAAATATAAAGTCATCTTTTCTTTAACAAGTGTTAAGACTATGAATCAAATCAATTCAACCTCTAATTTTTCCTCTGATGAGCTTAGTTGACACCATTATCTGAATAGCTTCAGATAATATATCAGCACATTTTTTAAAATTATAAATGATAATTTTAAAATTCATTTTCTTTGTCATATTTTTATGATCCAAAATTATGGAGATATTCTTGACTTTATTCCCATATATCTTTTCACTTATACAGTTATGTTATCATAGTGAAATTTTCTCTGACAGTTAAATCTTTGGCTTAATATTCTAATTTCTTTGAAAAAACATTAGATTATATAAATGTGGCAGGTGTCAAATGACATTTTAAACAAGCATCATTTTAACTGGTGGCCACAAATCTGAATTGAGGAAAGAATTTTTAACCATTTGATTGAACATAGCCTTTTCAAATTATATTATTTTAAATTTCACATCAAAGTCCCTACTTTAGAGTTCAATATTAAATGTAAATGCAGTGCTGCTGCGGTTTCAGCATGTTGTCTATTCCAAGATGGTGGGGGAAAAAATCCAAATACATATTGTCTTTTTTTTTTTTTTGAGTCCTTGGGAATTCACAGCTTCCTATCTTTAGCAGAGCTAGAACTTTAGGGTCTGTATTCCGCATGGCAAATCAGTAAGACAAAACATTCGACACATCAAATGTGCTGATGACCTGTCTAAACCTCACAGTGATGATTTTGACAGCCTCCAAATGAGGACAGCTTTATGAAGCTGGGCGAATAAGCACTGTGCTTTACAAAAGCAGTCAAAAGTATGCAATACAAAGAAAGTAAAAATAAAACCCATTGGGCCGGAGCAATAGCCCAGAGGATAGGGCATTTGCCTTGCACTCGGCCGGCCTGTGCTGGCCTGGGTTTGATCCCCGGCATCCCATATGGTCCCCGAGCACCGCCAGGAGTAATTCCTGAGTGCAGAGCCAGGAGTAATCCCTGAGCATTCCCAGGTGTGACCCCCCAAAAAAAAAAATAAAGCCCATCATGATCCAAATATTTATTGCAATAAAATAATTTCTACATAAACAATCAAATAACTGATATGAGCAATTTCATGAATATAAAAAATTAAACAATCTTCAGAAAACACAAAAAAATTGAAACCTTTTACTTATTCTAAAACTCACAGACATGGGGCAGAGCTGCTGCTGGCTCTCTCTGTGCCCAGCCGCTCACGAGAAAACCTGGAGGGATGGCAGGTTCTAGTCCTGGCCTGCCACTGCAGCAGAGCCTTGCAATAAGCCAGACGACCCCCCACTCCATGAGGGCCTCCATTTTCCACATCTGGACTTCCCTCTCCTTAGAACTCCACCCAGCAGGCCAGCCTATCACAGCCTGGCTAGCATAGCCTCAAGCAGCCGCGATTCATCAATAAATGCTGGAATTAGAGATGACTACAAGAGTATGCTACCTGCACGGCAGAACCTGGCAAGCTACCCGTGTCATATTTGATATGCCAAATACCAGTAACAATTTTAGACCTCATTCCCATGACCTGATGGAATGGTTTGAGGCTCTTTATGTTCCTGGTACAAGCAGGTGCCCTTGGGCTCTACTAGCATGAGACAGGACATATGGAGATGTTACTGGTTCCCACTCGAGCCAATCGATGATGAACTGAAGACAGTGATAGTGATAGTTATTCTAAAACACTGAGGTCAATGAGACAAAGGAAAAGTAAAAAAATAATTCTAAAATATTTCTAGGTTTCCTTAGCAACTTGCTTGTGGACATAAAAGAGAAGTAATGTGTGTGTGTGTGTGTGTGTGTGTGTGTGATATGCTTATTTCAGATGCACATAAAGAAATATCTGATTAGGATTTTTATTTTTTATCTAAAATCCAATATTCATGGGATTCTTTAAACACAGAGGTCATTTGAATGCCACAGAGAAGGCTTACATATCTCAAACACTGCATGTCCTGCAAAATTTTTGATCAGATAAACTAATAAAAAGGGAATTGTGTATGCATGCACTTTACTTTCTTCAACTTTAGAGTCAGAGAGTATCTCCATAATGCAAAGTAAGTCAAATATTCCAGAAATTTCATTTCAATTTAGCAATATTTAATTGAAAGTAATGAGTGGGAAATTCAGTCTGCCTTCCATGATGGTCACAATAGTCCTTCCCAGACACAGCATATTGGCATGTGGATTATTTTCAACTGTGGTAAATCAAGATTATTTAGGGTAAAGAGAAATACAGCTTTTCAATTTACTCTTATTTGCTTTCACTATTCCTTTTAAGGATTCTCTTCTTCCGTTATCACTCACAACCATCTAATTGTATCAGTCATACAGATTCGCTGTCTTATGCAGGTGTAAAATTAACTCTCCAAGAGTTAAGATCATAAGGTAGATCTTGTATCTTAGTGGTTTGGTATTCATTAAAATTCCTAGTAGGATATTTAACATTCAACAGTACTAAGAAGATGTTAAGTAAGTTAATGTCAATGAGATTTATGTGTTTCTACTTTCATTCCAATTGGTGTGATAAACCAAAAATAGAAAATCAACTAAATATTCCAAACAACTATGTGGAATAAAATAATTTGGTCAATTAAGAGAAAAGCACTGTTAAAAATTAAGTGCTCCTAAATGTACTGCTTCATGATAGCTTTGAGGAGATAATTATGAAAATAAATTATCTTTAGTCCTTATTATATTCCCAGGGACTAATGAACACATCTGTCATCTTTTTACATAAGTCTATCACTAAGAAAATTTTCTTTGTGGGTAAATAAAAGATACTTATATCTTCCTATTAGTTTTTATTCCTAATTATATCTGGAATAAGTACCATAATACCCAGTAGAGGAACACCAAATAAAAACCAAGCTAAATTTAATTAATAAAAAATCAGTAAAATTACAAGAATGCATACTCAAAACATGATATAAATTAAATTTATTTTTTGAGTATAAGAAGATTATGGTACTCAATTTATATGCAACCAAACGCATGCTGCAACATGAAACTTTGTCAGATTGACAAACTTAAAATAGAATTAAAGATTCAATATAGTTCACTTTAGATAATATACCTATGAAGATTTTGATTTAAAACCTTTCAAGGTCAAAAATGATCTATGCCTTCAAATGTAACATCTTTCCAGCTGAGAAAACTGAAAATCTATAAGCCTTTCTTGATTGTTGTCATGGGACACTAATGAGGTTAAAATTTCTCTGGAAGACAGGACAGTAAAACATAAAGCAATATCACTTGATCACTTGATATCCTGTTATTCATCAATTTGCTCAAGCGGGCACCAGTAATATTTCCATTTGATCCTATCACATGCCAATGTGGGCCCAATGGCATCTGGTTGTTTCAGGAAAAAAAATATATATATACATATATTTATATATAAGTATACCACCTGCACGGCAGAGCCTGGCAAGCTGTCCAATGAGTATTCAATATGCCAAAACCAGCAAAAAAACAACAATATGATGTTACAAAATGCTTTCATGCATATGCATAAACACATATGTAATTTGAGTCAAAGTACATTTTTTGGCTTTGAGTGCTCCCAAATGATATGATGTAAAAAATGGAAGATATGATTTCTTAGTTTAATAATATAAACATGATGCATTCTATACCTAATAATATCGATTCATCAAGATAGGTAATAAATCTCTGTTAAAATATTTCTTCTGAGAGACTGGTAGTATGGGAAGGGTACAGCTTTAGACATGCCTAGAGACTTTGGAATTGTCATGTTTATGTGTAATTTTATTTCCACTCCTGGCCTCCTAGGGCTTTTATCTGGGGAGTATAGTTTAAAAGATTAGTTTAGGCTTTAAAGAGTTTAAATTTATTGTTCTGTACTGTCGGGGCGCCCCGGTCCCTCGACAGTGCCGGGAAGCAAGTTCCCTTCTACCTCCGGAGCCGGCGAGGAATGGATGAAAACTTAGGAATCCGATGCAGTTTTAAAAGGCTTTACTTATCACAGGTTCAGGCATACAAATCAGCAAAAGGAAAAGCCCGGTGCTTAGGATTCCAGGCTAGAACCCCAGCCACGTGTAGGCCAAGATGGCGACCACCACGTGTAAAAGGAGAAAAAAGCTTCCAAGGGGAATGAGCGCTCACAAGGAGAGATCCCACAAAGAAGAAGGCCAAAAGCCAAAAGCCAAAAGCCGCAGGGAGCCAAAAGCTGAAGGCTGAGGAACCAAAAGGCAAAAGGTGAAGGGGCCTCAAGTCAGCCCCTTATATACACCAAAGTAATCCAATCGGGAGGTTGTCATGCCAACAAAGAACCCTAAACAGAGTGTAGTGCCACACCCTATTGCAGGTATAAACAAAGGTTACACCAAGGACTAATCCCGAGATTATCTCTTATGTAAAACACTGGAGAGAGGGGGGCTGATATAAAGTAATACATCTTAACTTCATAAGTTTCATGTAATCTAGATGGTACCCACAAGGTCCTTATTATTATCTGCACCAGTGTGATTCTGAGTATCTTGTTCTCATGTACTGAAAGGGTCATACTCGCCTGCTTAGAGCAAACTAGTATGATCCTTCCTATAGTCTTCCTTTAGTCTCAGCGTAGCCAGGGTGGTAGTCTCCTGGTAAATTCTAACTGTCCCACGTTGGGTGCAGTGGGTATAAAGAGGAGCTGTGCCCAATCTAGAAAACATAGAAGTCTTAGTAGATGTATAAGTCAGAAGTTATTCAGTCAAGGTGACTTCTGTAGCTGCCACACCCTCTAGAATTGTTTACATAGAAGAGAGATCTCATTAGAATGAACATTGGCTTAAATAAGATTAAGCTGGGAGTGAGCAAAACAACAAAACTCCCAGATTAGCTAAACATGTCCTCCAACACTGTACCATTGGAACTCCTATTGGAATGTTTTGGTAACTATGTGTATAGCTTGATTAATGCTTTTAGTATGTCCCTGTCCTTCCTTAGCCATCTTCTTCCTTGATTTTCTCTTAATACTTTTTTTTTTTTTTTTTTTTTTTTTTGCTTTTTGGGTCATACCCGGCGATGCTCAGGGGTTACTCCTGGCTCTGCACTCAGGAATTACTCCTGGCGGTGCTCGGGGACCATATGGGATGCCGGGGATCGAACCCGGGCTGGCAAAGGCCAGCCGCGCAAGGCAAATGCCCTACCCGCTGGGCTATCGCTCCGGCCCTTAATACTTTTTATCATGATAAAGAGAAACATGACTGGAGTCATATTAAATTAGTGTCAGAGAAAGTCACTGCAAAAGTTACCTCATTGTCAACTTAAACTGGATCTGATCCCTGGACAGGTCATCATTCTTAGGTGTCAACTAGAATGAAAATATCTTGATTAAAATATATAAGAAGAAGAACTTTGTCTTCTTTTTATTTTGCTACCTTATCCTCCAAAACATTTTATTTTGTGACTCCTTCATTTAACCATTACTTCAATAACCTGCAATGATCTAAGTTTTATTCTCTCTATTGCAGGAGTGATGGACTTTCTCCTTGAAGACCATAGAAGACCCATGAAATTTTGGAGTCTTGTCTGGTACATGACAGAATAGGTACATATGCTTCTTACTGGCTGCCCATGACCACATTGTGTGTGTTGTAAGACTTGAAAATAATGGTAGACTATTCTAAACACTCTAACTAGAATAAAAGCTTTTTTAGCTCCCGCTCTCTAAGAATCCTTTGACCTGTTCTATTATTGGTACTCATATTCCCTTAACTGTAGTTCTCTGTTACCTCTGAATGGTAAATATAGGCTAAAAATATCACCTCCATTTTGGCAGAGTTATCCAATACCCGTGACACCCAAGAGACGGCAAAGTAGCAAAATACTATTCAACACATTCCTGATTCCCAGTCACAAGCCAGGATGCAGAAAGGCATCAAGGGACTCACGGAGAGATGCAAGCCATGAATATCTAAGGCAACCAAAGTCAAAGGGGGAGACACACTCCTGATCCTTCCCCCCAGTGTGTCACCACATATTTCCATTTTAATGGGGAAGGAAACTATGTTAAATATTTACGTTTAAATATTTGACTAAGGCAACTTTTAAAATATCTTTGAGTAGTATGAGGGTAGTGCCTGAGGGAGCAGAGGAGACTGCCCCAGGTTTCACATTCAGAACTAAGTCCTACAAATGGCCACCCAGACATGAGGGACCCACATCCAAGAAATGGGAATGCAAATATGGATAAAGGAAGACTGGGTCTTCTACTCTTTGAAATTCTGGCAATTGGTCTATATGTCTAATAAACTTATCTTCAGCAGATAATTGACTCAGTGAATTCTATCACTGACCCACATTCTCCTTATCAGACCAGAAGCAAATAACATAAATAACATCATACTAGTTTTACAAGAATGTTGCTGTCAACTCAACACATTTTCTACAATACTGGACTACTTACTTCCATTTAATTGCCCATCACCAAGATTTCCTTTGTCTTTCACGGTGCCCTTAGGCATGGGATTTCAAATGCTGTTACAAAAATTTAGTCCTCTTAGGGAACATTGCCTCAGGGTGGTATGGCCGTAGACACATATAAATGCTGGACTTAGAGATGACTACAAGAGTATGCTACCTGCACGGCAGAGCCTGGCAAGCTACCCGTGTTGTATTTGATATGCCAGATACCAGTAACAATTATAGACTTTATTCCTGAATGGTTTGAGGCTCTTTATGTTCCTGGAGCAAGCAGATGCCCTTGGGCTTTATTAGCATGAGACAGGACATATGGAGATGTTACTGGTGCCCGCTCGAGCAAATCGATGATGAACGGGAAGACAGTGATACAGTGATAGGGAACATTGCAAATGGTGATGATGAGCTGCCTTTTGTGCTCAGAGACCTTATGGAGGGCTGGTGTCCAATCTGGGTTGGCCATGTACAATCAAGTGCACTCTGCAATCTACCCAGCCCCAAACCATAAATTTCTTTATCATTTTTATATGTGCATTTGCATTTTTGTTTATTTGTATATTTATGCCCCAAATATGCCCAAAATAGTCTCATCACACACATTTTTGTGGTCACAGGTACTTGAGTCTGTCATATGTAAATCTCAGCTATCACTCTTCAGAATTTGGAACGGTGGGTTTGTTTTTGAGTGCCTCTCATGAAACTCGAATACTCACATTTCACTAGTACTAGAGAATCCTTTCTAATGATGGAATGAGTTTACATGTAAAAGAGCAAGGGGTGTACATGCCTTTGGTGACAAAGGAAGTCAGGATTGCTATTTTATTGACCAGTGATGGATGGTTAGCATCTCTGAGAAAAAATGTCTTACATGCCTCCAGACTCTCTGTCTGACCTTGAGAATACATAGAGATTTCAAAGGTTTCCTTCAGGCTATTTAATTTATTATGATTTAAAATGTTTCTGCAAATAGGCTCATCGATGCACATAATAAACTTTTTGGTTTCAACCCTGGAAACACATCAAAAATAAAATTTGAAATTATTAAGCCTAGGAAAACACAACATCAATGAAATAAGCTATAATTAAGCCAGTAAATTTTTTTTACTGGAAGGTAATGAAACTTCAAAGCATTTCTTTTGTGTCAAGTTTATATTCATGCCATGAGCCGCATATGCCCTTGCAAGGGTTAGTCCTAAGAGAGGCATCGTTTAAAATGTCTGGTTGCCCCAGTGAACAATATTATAACATCACAACTTGATCCCATTTGCAGGCTTTGCCAGATGTACAAGTAGAACAGGAAGTAATCAGTCATTTTTTAGGAATAAGATATTAAAATTTATATTTTGATTCAAGCATGTTTTCTGGCTCATGGAGATCCACCCTGCAGCAGTCTTTTTAAATCTGGCCCAGGTATGCTGATACAGAGACTCACAGACATGGGGCAGAGCTCCTACTGGCTCTCCCTGTGCCCAGCCACTCATGAGGCACCTGGGAGGGATGGCGGGTTCTAGACCTGGCCCGCCACCCCAGCAGAGCCTTGCAACAAGCCAGATGACTCCCCACTCCATGAGGGCCTCCATTTTCCACATCCAGACTTCCCCACATCAGAACTCCACCCAGCAGACCAGCCTATCACAGTCCGGCTTGCGGCTGCTTGCGACTGTGCAGTTCATCAATAAATGCTGGATTTCAATAGATTTAGAGATGACTACAAGGATATGCTACCCGCACGGCAGAGCCTGGCAAGCTACCCGTGTCGTATTTGATATGCCAGATACCAGTAACAATTATAGACCTCATTCCCATGACCTGATGGAATGGTTTGTGGCTCTTTATGTTCCTGGACCAAGCAGGTGCCCTTGGGCTCTACTTGCATGAGACAGGACATATGGAGATGTT
The DNA here is from genome assembly GCA_021461705.1 of Cryptotis parvus. Classification (NCBI taxonomy): domain Eukaryota; kingdom Metazoa; phylum Chordata; class Mammalia; order Eulipotyphla; family Soricidae; genus Cryptotis; species Cryptotis parvus. The sequence goes on along the minus strand of JAJIBD010006542.1, from coordinate 13,537 downwards.
ACTGGTGCCTGCTCGAGCAAATCGATGATGAACGGGAAGACAGTGATACAGTGATACAGTGATACAGTGATGCTTTCTGGAAGATTTCACATATCATTCTTCCTGAATAATATTCTTCTATGTGATCTGTATGGATGAAAACTGCACTTTTACCTTGCTCTTCCTACAGATGTTGAATTAAGAAATGCCTTAACTTGAATTGTTGTAGGGATGGAAAGTTAGAAACATGAGCTGTAACTAAGCACAGGTAGAGAGAAGGCAAACAGAAGCGGGAGATCTGAATGTCCCATTCTAGGCACCTAGCAGAAACGAGTATGTCACAAATCAAAAGTTATGGTACAGAATTGAACAGACCAGAAGGGCCAAACCCACCTGTTACCTAGGTGGAAAGGGGCGCAGGGTCGCTGAAGCAATTGATAAGTTAATAAATGACTGCATGGGGCTGAAAACAGAATAAATCAATCACAACGATCCTAGCAACAAGACTCCCCTCTCTACGTGTCAAGTTCCATCCTTCCTGTCCTGATGGTGTCTGTGTATTGTCACTACACAGTCAGTCAAGTAACTCCGTTTTCAGCTCTTTTCCTCTCTGTCCCAAAGGCTGCTATTTTGCCAGCAAAACTCCTGTACAAAGTGCTCTGTGCTGCAGTTTCTGGTGATCGCCTAGTTGCCAATCCCTCTTAACATTAAATAACTACATTTTCTTGCTTTCTCCCCTAAAGATGGTATGGCAGTGCTTGATGAAGCAAACTCTGTTCCAATACCTATATCTTAAGCTACTATGACATATTACATGATTTCATATGCAGTGAGTCTTATTGAATTATGGTAGCAAGGTTCATATTTTTTTAATTGGCTCTGGAATCTGGAACAAAATCCACTAGGCAATTCCTCTAATGATAAAAATTCCCATGTCTGCTTTATCAAACATGGTATTACTGTTTCACTGTATCACTGTCTTCCCGTTCATCATTGATTTGCTCAAGCAGGCACCAGTAACATTTTCATATGTTCTGTCTCATGCTAGTAGAGCCCAAGGGCATCTGTTTGTGCCAGGAACATAAAGAGCCCTCAAACCATTCCATCAGGTCATGGGAATGAGGTCTATGATGTTACTGGTCTTTGGCATATCAAATACGACACGGGTAGCTTGCCTGGCTCTGCCGTGCTGGTGGCATACTTTGTAGTCATCTCTGATCTCCAGCATTTATTGATGTATTGATTGATTTATCGCAAGCCGGGTGTGATAGGCTCTTCTCTGGGTGGAGAGGGAAGTCTGGATGTGGAAAATGGCTGCCAGCTCTTGAGTGCCTGAAATGTGTGAACTCTGAATGAGAAACTGAGTTTTGATTTCATTTCAGTTAGAAGTCATTTTAATTTCAAAGGCTACATGTGGCCAGTCACTCATACAGCCAAGAACAACTTTAGAGTGATGAAATGGTCCACAAGATTCATAAATAGGGGTTTTGGGACCAGACTACCAGAATTCAAATCTCAACACCATTATTCAGTCATTATATGATAATTTGGGTCAGCTCTATTATACTTTTGTGCCTCAGAATGTTGAGGTAGCTAAGCTAGTTAAGAGCCGTGGAGAAGGCAGGGAGAGGGAAAGATCAGAAAACATTCCAGAAAATCCCAGGATGGAGGAGATGAGAGGATTAAAGTAATGCACTGCTTGGCTCCCTAACTGATAAGATCCTAGTGCAGTCAAACAGCTTGGTGTGTAGTCCAAATTCTGTGCTCAGGGTTGCACTGTAGCTATCCATGTGCAGGACACTATGAAAAGCTGTAGCTGGCTGTTACATGAACATCCACTGAAGGTGCTAGGACTGATCAGGCAAACTCTGGGTCCTGCACAAGTACCCGGACTCATTATCACCAAGGCATGTTCCTACCTGTCTGCTTAAGGGCATTGAACTGTTTGGGCTCCAAGAGAGAAGGAATTTTTCCAGAGCCAAAAAAGCTAAGTGAAAGAAATGACTGAGATGGTTCTACGACTGTAAGAAGTAGTGGACGTAAACGATGGGTCCTAGAACCCTCTTTGGCCAGCCGCTCTCTTTGGTTTTGCCTGCTCTGAATCCTGAGCCTTCAGAGTACTTGTGTTTGTTTGGTTCTTTCACATATTTATCAGGAGGTAACACTTGATTTTCCTGGAGTCTTCAAATAGTTGAAGAGAGAGAAAGATTGTGTGACCTATTGGCAAATAGCTAGCTAAGGATGTGTGAGTCTATGTATGCTGCACAAAGATCAGGAGGCACAACCAGGAAATATTTCTATGGATGCTGTCCAGAGGTTGCAGAATCAAAGCCCTTGATATTTCTGGCTAAACAAAGGACAAAGAAGGTTTAAGTTAAGCATCTGAGGTTCTGCACATGGGTCTCCCTCCTGTTTGTTTTCCCTTTCAGACACCTGCCGTTGAGAGAGCCCCCCTTCCGCAAATCCTCTGCTTAATTTGAAGCTGGTGACTCCTGCCCTGTTTTGTGATGTCGGTTTTTTGGCATGCATAAAAACTGATCTATAGAAAAACAGCACGTATAAGCCCATGATAAACAGGAAATGAAAATAAAAGTGTGCTGAGGTCTGCAGCTCTTTGTCAAGTAGCGATATTGAGTCTTGACCCTCATATACATATCCACATGTGTATACGGTGCATGCATGTGTATCATGTATAATACACTGTATACGCATATTTGTGTTTTATATGTTTCTATATGTATTTATATATACACATGTATATCACTTGCCACTTGTCTTCCTGTTTTCATTGATTTGCTCAAGCAGACGCAAGTAACATCTCCATTCATTAGAATGAGGTCCATTATTGTTGCTGTTTTTGGCATATTGAGTACACCACGGGTATATATGCATAAATAACACATATACATGTATATTGCTATATATGGTGACTGTCAAAATTATGAGACTAGCTGTTTTAAATATACAGGAATGTATGAAGGGGAAAAATGAGAAAATATGCCAAAGAAACCAATCCTGTATTGGCTAAAAGATTATGATTTTAAAGGGAGAGTCAACCTTCCATGATACTGTGGCTGGTAAAGACAATGTAATGAATGTGTTTTTCAATGATGCCTTACTTTTAGCTGATGTAACTACACATGTCACTTAAAGGGATTGTTCAGATACCTTATTTCCATCCTGTCCTTATGTCCTCCAATCTTATCTCACAAACAAATCAATCTTTTTCTCTTGTGTGTTACTGTAAAACCCTGGCACATAATGCCATTGAGTCACTGGTTTGTATTTAGGTTATAATTTTCTCAAATCATAGAGCTCTTAACGGCTCATCATTATTTTCTCAGAAGCCCCGCCCACAGGAAATGCATAAACAAATTTGTTTACACTAAGTAAATAAGCCTATAAGTTCATTAACCAACTGTATTCTAACATGACACTACTGGAAAAGTAATGCTCAGAATTAAGAGAAAAGGTATTATCTGAACTTTCTTGTAACCAAAATGCCTAATGATGTATGTTTGTCTAATGGGCACTGAAAACTCTTCAGAGTTAGGAATCCAACTAGACACTATTACCCTGTTCCTTAGGTTATTTTACTTTCGTTTGCCCTCATATTAAAACACAGTTCAACCTGCAAATCATGAAAATGGTGTCCCCAGGTCTTCTGAGCACTGTTTGAGAGGCCACGCCCCAGAGTGCTGAACTAATAAGGAAGTACTATTATGCAGACATATACATATGCTATTATACATTTTATGCTGATAATATCACACATATTTGCTGTTTTTATTTATTTTATTTTATTCATTTATTTATTTTTTGCTTTTTTGGGTCACACCTGGTGATTCTCAGGGGTTACTCCTGGCTCTGCACTCAGGAATTACTCCTGGCAGTGCTTGGGGACCATATGAGATACCGGGATCAAACCCAGGCCGGCATATGCTGGCTGCGTGCAAGGCAAACGCCGCACCCCGCTGGACTCTCACTCCGGTCCTTTGCTGTTTTTATTTTTTAATAAAGCAAAACCTATTTAAGGAAATAACATTGGAGGGAACTTATTTTATCTTCAAGCTTGGGTAAGAGGTTTCTAAGAAGTGGAGCTTAAAAAGGTACCCTGAATCAAGTGAAGACTTGACTGGTGCAAGTGTTCAGAGAGGTTCAAAGTGCTTTTGAGGTGTTTAAGCACTAAAGAGCAGTCTGTCACTATGACTGAACAGAACTGGCAGGAGCTGGATGGGAAGCAGCACCATGACGTTTATGAGAGGAAGGTCAAGATAGACTTGATAGAAGACAGTATGGGCTTTATTTCATTGAATATAATGGGGGAGCCTTGGAAGGATTTGAGAGGTACAGTGACTCAGTATATGATGTAGAAAGATCACACTTGCTATGTGGGCAATAGTCTGAAGAATGAAGTGAGAATTAAATCCGAGAGACAGTAGCAGGCAGAGTACTGGAAGAGGTGTTGGAAATTGATTAGATTTGTTATGTGTTTTGAAGGTAGAGGAATAACATTGTCTTATTAATTGGAAGTTGTTTTTAGAGAGAGGTATAAAGGGTGGTTTGCATCCTTTCTTTGCCTAAGAAAAATCAAGACAGCTGAAATTCGTTTGCAGATCAAAGCTCACAGCTGCATGAATTATGCCTGAGAAGCATTTGACATACAACTTGAAATATTAGATGATGTATATTTACATATATTGAAATATTATATATGTATATATACATATATTGAAATATTATATGATGTATATATACATGTATTGAAATATTAAATGATGTATATAAATGTATTGCACTATTAAATGATGTATATATACATGTATTGAAATAGATGATGCATATTTACATGTATTGAAATATTAGATGATGTATATATACATGCATTGAAATATTAGATGATGTATATATACATGTATTGAAATAGTAAATGATGTATATATGTATTGAACTATTTAATGATGTATATATACACATATTGAAATTTTAGATGATGTATATATACATGTATTGAAATGTTAAATGATGTATATATACATGTATTGAAATATTAGATTACAGACACCTGTATCGAAATATTAAATGCTGTATATATAAATTTATTCATGAAACTTTTACTGAGATATATATTTGAGAGGCAACAGACATTCACCAACACGATTCTGAATGAGATTCCATGGAGACTAGACAGACCATAAGTGTAGTAGTAAATCTTGGAACACCATGATTTAGGGCCTGGACAATAACGAGGGTCAGTGAAACTCATTGAATGCGACAGAAACTAGAGTTCTAGAAGCCAATAAAAAAATAAGACTCAAAACAGAAATACTGACAGCACAATTTCTTTTAATTTTGCATTTAAATATCTACCTATGGACATCTAGCTGATACTTGTATTAGCTTGTTAGGCCAGCTAGGGCAACAACAGACATATATTGTTCTGAAGTCTAAGATGCCGATTCCTCAGGGTCATTTCTTTCCAATAGTGAGGAAGACTTTCCATGCTTGGCCCCTCACTCTTGAAGATCTGTGCTCGCTCTATGGTACCTCTGTGATTTCAGAACAATCATCCAGATCTTTGCCATTCTCCCGTGTGTGTGGGCCTAAAATTCTCGCCTTTATAAGGACATCACTCTTATTTGCAGCAGTCTTTTTTTAAATCCGCCCAGGTATGCTGATCCAGTGACTCACAGACATGGGGCAGAGCTGCTACTTGCTCTCCCCGTGCCCAACCACTCACGAGGCACCCGGGAGGGATGGCGGGTTCTAGCCCTGGCCCTCCACCCTCCTCAGAGCTTCACACAACAAGCCAGACAACCCCCCACTCCATGAGGGCCTCCATTTTCCACATCCGCTAGCAGCCGCACCGCTCATCAATAAATGCTGGATTTAGAGATGACTACAATAGTATGCTACCCGCAAGGCAGAGCCTGCCAAGCTACCCATGTCGTAGCTGATATGCCAAATCACTATCACTATCTTCCCGTTAATCATCTATTTGCTAGAGCGGGCACCAGTAATATCTCCATATGTCCTGGCTCCATGCTAGTAGAACCCAAAGGCATCTGCTCACTCTAGGAACATAAAGAGCCTCTCCTATATTAGGTCACGGGAATGACCTAATATAGTCGCTACTGGTATTTGGCGTGAACAAATATCTCTCGATATGCCAAATACTAAAAACAATTATAGACCTCATTCTATGACCTGATGGAATGGCTTGAGGCTCTTTATGTTCCTGGAGCAGGCAGGTGCCTCGGCCTACTGGTGCCCGCTCGAGCCAATCGATGATGAATGGGAAGACAGTGATACAGTGCACAGTGATAAGAGTGGATCACTCTTATTAGAGTTTGATCTGCTCAACTCAGCTTAAGCTTTTGTCAACATTGCACCTGCAACAACCTTGATTCCAAATACAGTCAAGTTCTAGCTATTTAAAGTTAGGTCCTCAGTAGTATTTTGATAATATTTTTCAACCAAGCCTTAACAGTACTTTGCATGCAGTATTATTTTCAATAGCTGCTTTGGACATATTTAATAAATCCAACTGGACACTTTGGTAAACGCTATATATTAATTTCCATAGTTATAAAAATGTACTTAAATGTTAACATTCTCTTCAATTTGTTAAAAATAAGCTTGGGGGTAAATTATGATAGAATGCCTAATATTTATAAGTTTCATTTTAAGTCAGGATGGTTTAATTCAATTACATGGATTAAATTTTCTGACATAACAAATGATCAGACACTGATATTTTAATAGTAAATTATCTAGAGCATTCTAGAATTGTTCTAATAAGCATAAATATTTTTGAAAACTTTTCACAGTGGTTAAAATTGTCTTTAAAAAATGCAAGCTCTTCACATATAATACTGAGTAACGGTAATGTTCTAAGAGAAGAGAGATAATCTCAAAAAGTTGAAAAGTCAAATTACTTTCTACATGGATATCTAGAAATTGTACTTTTAAACAAATCCTAATATAAACTCTCTTTTAGAACCTAATCTCTGCCCTCAATATAATGAATTAATCAAAATTGGATAAGGATTGAATAAAATATAAATCTGGTGAATGAAATATATATAAATCAACAGTTTATTACATTTTACTTAATTTTCATTGTCATCTTATTATATTTTCACAATAAAAATAAAATTCCCTCTAAATAGTTAAGTATGACAGTATACAACAGTAAATAATGTAGTATTTTAACTTCCTGTGCTTCATTAAACATGGAATTGGCATACCATTTAGGAAATTATCACATTTAATATGGGAGGCGTCAACACTAGGAATAAAATAATCCAAGTTCCCATAATTAAACTCCGTAAAAGATCCTGCTAGGAGCCTTGGCATAAGTTAACACGTCAGGGATAGTTACTCATTCAAAGAAAGACAAACAATGACATCTTGTGGCTAAAAATCCCTATTCTATTTTTGACAATTTTGAATTTTTCAAAGAACCCAGAAGTTGTCAACTTTCTAGATGAATATATGTAATTAACTGTAAGTATCAGAGATATATAATAAAAATTGATGATGCAAGATTAGTTTACAAAGGAATAGGAGACTTAAAGCAAAAGTGATACGCCTTGCTCTAGTTTCCTTTCCCTACAAAACTTTGTGATTCAAACCACCTCAGGGAGAAAATAAAACTACATAATATTCAGATAGGATATGTTACTATAAATATAATAAATTGAATACTCCAAGAACCTCTTACTATGCCTGACTTAGATATCATTGCTACATATGAGCGAAAAGCTAATCATTACCATTTCTATGCTACAATTCTTTGATGAAAGTTTAAAAAAAGCAAAAAATATACTACTAATTTTATACATACATTTTATACATTTCTGCCACTCTTCCTTTAACATGCCTGAGCCAATTTTATAGTTCAAGTACAAAGCAAAGACAGTTTTATATTTTATCAATGTCCGCAGGAACTTCTCTGTCTGGATTAGAATATTTTTAAAAGTCAAATCATATTTTTTGGAGAACTATTAAGGCCATGTTTTCAAATAGGAAATACTAAAACATATAAGATGCTTTAAAAATTATGGATTTGTTTTTTGTAGATGAAAGTAACATGCATAAATCTGAGTGATTGTTGCAGTACATTGTTGCCCAGAACCTCTGCATCTTGCCTGGAGCTGCCTCCTGCAAGCAACTTTGTAGACAGGGGGCAGAAAACAGTTTGATATGTGGCAGTATATCTTACCATGTATTCTATGTTAGTTAGTAAAATCTTTTCTTTCATGCTGCTACAATCATAGTGGGACTAGCTAGATCTTACCAGTATATTTACCTGGCCACGTTGGATCTCTAAGCAACTAGACCACAGAGAAATACTGATTGCCCCAAGCCTGTGACATGCATAAAGGCTTATTGTGCAAAACAACTATGAAGTAAAGACAAGAATCTTGTAAAGGCTTGGAAAAATATATATATAGGCTGTAGCATATCCGTTGGTGCATATGCTTGCTTGCCTTTGTATTCTGAGATACAGTTCATCTCAGATGCCCCTCTTCCACTCTAACCTGCAGGGGCACTTCCAAGGCAGATCTTGACTGGTAGCATTACTATTTAAATGAACCTAGGTGAATTCTGGAAGAAGTTACTTGAGGAACTGGACCTTAACTGCTTCCCGTTGGTGTGGGAGGTCTGAATTGAAAAGACATAAAAGCTGTAGCCTTCTTTCCCTCCACTCCTCTTTCCCCCCCTTTTTTGCCATTTTGGCTTCTCCTCACTTCAAGCCTCTTTCCAACTCTCCATTATCTTCCCTGTTAGGTTAGAGTCCTTCTTGCACTAGGGCTCTAAACCTACATGTGGCCTGGTCCCAGCTAGGAACCTAAGTACAGAGTTTTTCCTGTTGCTGGATTGTATAATGAACCTGTGAGAGTAAAAAGCCTTTTAAAAAACTGTGCTGGCTTCCTGAGTCTTCAGTCATTCCCCTGCTGACTTCAGAAGTAGAAGGGAACTTGCTTCCTAGTATTGTTGGGACACCAGCAGCTCCCTGACATCTGGTATCCCGGGGTGGGTGGAAGGGGAATCCCCCTGACTCTGCTTCCAAGTTTTATCAGGGTGTCCAGCCGCGTACTCCCGAAAAGTGATATTGCTTTTTTATGCTGAAGAACATCTAATTTTGGTTTCTCCAGTGCAGATGCTTCTAGTTAAAATTGTATGTCTTCAGTTCCTATGACACTAAGGAGGAGCAAAGAAATAATAATCCCTGTTTCTATTTTAACTTCCTCTTAGTCCATCATATTTGCAACTTTATTAGAAACTACCTCAAATCACTGGTGGAGAAGGCAATACAAATATCCATAAAATTATACAAATGTTGAGATAAGTCAGCAGTGTTGCTGGCCCGCCCCATGGAAGCAACCCATGGAGCTGACCTCCCGGTAAGGGGCCCGGCCATCTCCTGGCCGAGTCCAACATTGCTCCATGGGTTTGCTCTCATGAGCGGGAGAGAGACCATGCTGGCTGGACTTGGAGTGTAGTTTTGGGCCTGCCCCCCTTCCTCCACCTCCATGCCAGTTGCTCCTAAAGAGAGAGACCCAATCCCAGACTCACAGGTCCTTTATGCCAGGACGCTTGCGGCCACACGATATTTTTTAGAGGATGCTGATTTTAGCATAAGGTTCTTCCCAAGTTCTTTCACATTTATACATAGGGGTAAACAGTTCTAGACAGGTTTTATCTGATACCAGTAAGCCTGGCAAGAAGCCAGAGCAAAACCACCACATCTTGCAGTTAGTCATTCTCACCATCCAGACTCCATTGTTCCTCAGAGCTCCATCCAAGAGAAAACCTGATCTTTCCCTTAAGCCTTATCAGTAAATGCCTGAGTTGAGAGCCTTCTACTGAGTCTATACCACCTACACGGTAAAGCCTGGAAAGCTACCCTTGTGTTTTAATTGCACGTTATGCTAAAAACTAGTAACAATTATGGACCCCAGTTCCATGACCTGAAGAATGGTTTCAGGCTCCCTCATGTTTCTGTAGCAAGTAGATGCCCCCTGGGCTTGCACTGCTTTGTGACAGGACTACTGGAGGTGTTACTTAGCGCCCACTCGAGCAAATCGATGAACAATGGAAGAAAGTGATACAGTGAGATAAGCCATTATAACTGTCTCCTCATGAAAACACTACATGGAATGTTGTTTTCTAAGACCATTCCAAGGTTTAAGTTATTTTTTCCTCAAAAAATCACTATGCAAAATACAAAACACTGAAGCACAAGTAGAAATCAGAGGCACATATGTGACCAGACTGGAGAGTGGAATCTAAGTGAGGTTAATAGAGTCCAGGCATTTTTCTGAGACTGGGGAGAATGACAGTCATGCTATTTTCAATCTGAAGACAGGCAGAGGACAAATTCAAATGAAAACTCAGATAGTTCCTAACCCAATTTTTCTGAATCTCCACAGTTTAGTAATATGTATCTTTTCTCCCAATATTTTTGGAATTCAATACATTTTCTCTTGAAGCTTTGCCAGAAGACCTTCTAATTGAATCAAATATTTGGCGAAAGAGTTTGTAAACCGTCAGTTAACTCTACCAGGTCCCCAACAGTGCGAAAGCGAAGTTCCCTTCTACTCCTCCGCCGAGGGGAATGGATGAAGACTCAGGAATCTGGTGCAGTTTTGGAAGGCTTTACTTATCACAGGTTCAGGCATAAAAATCAATAATAGGAAAAACACTGTGCTTAGGATTCCCGGTTAGAACCCCAGCCACTTAGAGGTCAAGATGGCGGCCACCACGTAAAGGCCCTGTAGAGAGGAGACAAAGAAAGACTCCTAAGAAGAGTGCAAGCCCCAAAAAGTGAGCCCAAAAATAAAAAAGAAAAGAGAGAGGAAGCAGGCTGGTTTTATACCCCCTGCAACTCAGATCTCTCACTATTAGAAGTAGGAAGGGTCAAATGTCTTAGGTAATTTCTCCCAGCACCTCACCTAGGCCCTATATATGCTAATGTTTTGAGCCAAGATCTGCTTGGAAATGCCTTTTATAGGGTAGAGTAGGGGGCGGCTGAGATGGCATAACTCTGTACCAAAAGACTACTAATGCCAGTTAAATATTTCTCCAAGCCTTCACAAGAGTCATCTCGTACTTCACGGTAGTTTTGTATTTTAGTTGACTTTGAGTTATCAGGGCCATGCTTATGCTTGGAGGCAAATAGCATCATCTCTGGTCTAATTATTTAGGATCCAACGTGGCCACAAATATGCTGGTAAGATCCAGCTAGTCCCATGATGATTGTGGTAGCATGAGAGAATATTTATACCAACTAGTACAGAATACATGGTCAGATAAACTGCCACATTTAAACTACCCCCTATCTGCAAAGTAATTTGCAGGAGAACTGTATAGATACAGAGGCTTCTAGGCTTTTAGGTGTCCTGACAACAATAAACAAATTTCAATCCTTCCACACACTAACTGGAAACCCTCAATTAAGCTCCAAGGAAACAACTATGTTTGATGGGCTATGGTGCCTCAGAGGACAGAAGCATTTATTATTTGTTTGACTGTGTTGGTTTGAAATCACACTTACCAGCTCTCAGAAGCTGTGTTGGACTCCCTACTCAGGGTTCCTCCTGAGATAGGGAACCACAGTCTAATGCTGAAAAATCAAACCTGGAGTTTCCCCCTCCTACCCCCTATAACATAAATGCATAGCCTCAACTGTCCTCCTGGGTCTATATAGAATACCTCTTTGCTCTATATAAGAATATGTAAAGGGTGCATATGGGAGAGGAAAAAACATTTCCTTTACAATACAAACCCCAGGTCTGATAAGGAGACTGAGGGCTGGGAATGAAGAGTAATCCAACAACTTCATGTAGCTCTAATGAACAACAACTCTAAATCTTAGAGCTGGTTTCAAATTTTGACTTGCATCAAGTAGTTATAGGACCTAAATTTCACTTTCTTCTCTTCTTTAATGAAATTTACTTAATGCCTATTTCAATGATTTGGCAAAAGGATATATGCTATATATATGGATATATACATTATTTACATATAGTATATATACATGTGCTTTATACATATACATGTTTTACATATATATCTTATAGTATGGCTCAGTAAATATTTGAGATCCGTTAGTTATTAAGACTAATAGTTTTAATTTAGGGCAGATGCATAGTACATTGAGTAGGAGAACTGCCTTTTCACTTCGGCCAACCCAGATTTTATCCCAGGCATCCATATGGCCCCTGAGCACCATCAGGAGTACGAGTGCAGAGCCAGGAGTAAACCCAGAGTATTGCCAGTATGACCAAAAAGCAAAAACATAAAAAGTTGTAATTTAATGATACTTATATGTCGAGAAGCATATCATCAAATTTCTGAGGTGGGTAAAGCAAAAAAGGAAGAAATAATTTTTTTTTAATTTCTTCTAAAATAAATTCATTTACCTAAGGGAAATATAGTCAATATTACTACCTGGACATCTATAACAAGTTTTCAGATACTTAAAGTAAAGAAATCCCTCAATACCCACACAATGAAATAAATTTTTAAAACCCACATTTCATAAAATAATAGAGTTTTTCAGATGCTGGTGGAGAATATTTTTACATAAATAAAATAGACTTAGCAAATCTTGTTGAAATATAATTTCTAATATCAGAATTTATTCCACCAATTACATGCACTTTCATACTCATTTTGACTCCAGAACTATGTGTCTATCAATAAAATATATTGTGATAACAATCAATGGAAAAAATTAGAATTTTGTTCTCACCGTGGCTTTGCTTCTCTCCAAAGATCATCACTGTCACTGTCACTGTCACTGTCTTCCTGTTCATCATCGATTTGCTCGAGCGGGCACCAGTAATATTCCATATGTCCTGTCTCATGCAAGTAGAACTCAAGGACACCTGCTTGCTCCAGGAACATAAAGATTCTCAAACCATTCCATCAGGTCATGGGAATGAGGTCTATAATTGTTTACTGGTATCTGGCATATCAAATACGACACGGTAGCTTGCCAGGCTCTGCCGTGCAGGTAGCATACTCTTGTAGTCATCTCAAAATCCAGCATTTATTGATGAACCATGCGCCACTTGTAGATGTGGAAAATGGAGGTCCTCATGGAAAGTGGGGTTGTCTGGCTTGTTGTGAGGATTGCTGGGTGGTGGGCCAGGCTGAGAACCTGCCATCTCCTTCCTGGGCTTCTATGAGCGGTTGGGCACAGTGAGAGCTAGCTGCAGCTTGCCCCCATGTCTGTCTCTCCCAAAGATCATATTTATGCTATTTCCTGCATTATTTATTACAGTTATTGCACAGTAAGAAAAATCCATACTACATGATTAAGAAAGTAATGTGAAAGGAAGAATAAAATTACTTGATATTGATTTGCTAGTTTTCCCCATTGACATTATTTTGTGACTTACACTTTGTTTTTTTCTAGGATAAATATATATATCATATATATATATTTACATATATATAAAAGATTACATAGTTGATGACAGACAGACAGACAGATAAACAGACAGACAGATAATCACATAGAGTGACAGACAGACAGATA
>JAJIBD010006541.1:27500-143904 GCA_021461705.1 Cryptotis parvus | reverse complement strand
CTCCCCAGCACCCACTAAAGCTACTCTAAAACTCTCCAGGATTGTAGTTTGGCCCAGAAATTGCCTCACAGAGATATTTTCCACCCTCTATTTAAAAACTGTATACCCCTACATATTACTTTCAGTAGTATCATTTTGAGTAATTCTTGAGATAAATAACAAAAAGAGACCTCCAATACTTTCCTACATAGTGGTTTGTGCTTAAACTTAAAAAGCCAAGCAAGTCCAACAAAAAGCTCTGTTGATCTATCTCCAAGTTTCTTTTTTTATTCATTTGCTTCAGAATTTCCATATTGCATAAAGAAGAAATACGGTAAATAGAAGGAATGACTTTCCATGGTGACAACCAAGGAAGGATCACAAGTAGGCTTAGTGAGACCCGGGAAAGTCCTGTGAATATGCTCTTCAGGTAAATCGCTGTTTCTCGTTAGAGAAGCTGGATGCAATTCTCTAGCAGAACTGATGGTATTAAATGTCAGAATCATATGATGTCCTTATTCTGTTCTATCCTGACTAACAACATTTTTTATTTTCTTTTTTATTGGTCTATTGTCGGGAACGCTGCCGGGTCCCGACAGTGTCAGGACAGAGGTTGTCTTCTACCTCCGAGGACGCTGGGAGAACAAATGAAAACTCACGAGTCCGGTGCAGTTCCAAAAAATGGCTTTTAATAGTACAAAAGCTCTTCCACAGCACTCCAATATAATGAACAAGCTTTAGCTCTGGTCCTAACTTAGACCATACAAAAGAGCCTAAGTCTCCCACCAAAGACAGAGGATCTCACCCGAGCTGAGTCCTACCCAGAAGGAGCAAAAGGCCAAAGAGCAAAAAGCCAAAAGCCAAAAGGCCCAAAAGCCGCAGGAGCCAAAAGCTGAAGGCTGAGGAACCAAAAGGCAAAAGGTAAAAAGGTGAAAGGTCCTCAAGTCAGTCCCCTATATACACCCAAGTAATCCAATCGGATTTATTGCTTTATTTGGAGGTGTTTAAAAGAGTTTGCCTCCGCTTGGCAAGCCTGGCAAGCTTCTCGTGTTGTATTTGATATGCCAAATTCCAGTAACAATTACATTAGGTCATTCCCATGACCTAATATAATGGTTTGAGGCTCTTTATGTTCCTGTAGCAAGCTGATGCCCCCTGGCTCTACTAGTATGAGACAGGACATATGGAGATATTACTGGTGCCTGCTCTAGCAAATAAATGATTAACAGGAAGATCACGATCAGATCGTGATCCTGAATCCAATTGGGACATTGTCATGTCAACAAAGAACCCTAAACAGAGTGTAGTGCCACACCTTATTGCAGGTATAAACAAAGGTTATGCCAAGGACTAAGGAGATTATCTCTTATGTAAAGCACTGGGGATAGAGAGGGCTGATATAAAGTAATACATCTTAACTTCATGAGCTTCATGTAATCTAGATGGTACCCACAAGGTCCTTCTTATTATTATCTGCACCAGGATGATTCTGAGTATCTTGTTCTCGTACTGAAAGGGTCACACCTCGCCTGCTTAAAGCAAACTAGTATGATCCTTCCTATAGTCTTCCTATAGTCTCAGCGTAGCCAGGGTGGTGGTCTCCTGGTAAATTCTAATTGTCCCACGCTGGGTGCAGTGGGTATAAAGAGGAGCTGTGCCCAATCTAGAAAACATAGAAGTCTTAGTAGATGTATAAGTCAGAAGTTATTCAATCAAGGTGACTTCTGTAACTGCCACACCCTCTAGCAGTGTTTACATAGAAGAGAAATCTCATTAGAATGAATATTGACTTAAGTAGATTAAGCTGGGAGTGGGCAAAACAACAAAACTCCCAGAATAGCTAAACCTGTCCTCCAACAGTCTATGACTTTTTTTTTTGCAATAATATAAAACTTTAAGAGCTATAGCCTTATACTTTCACCTATGAATAAGATTAGCCAGCCCTACCAAGGAAATTTTAGTGTCATTCTGTCACCTAAAAGATCCCTCTATCCATTCCTGCCCTGAATTATGGCTAACATGCCAAGTAAATGCCCTTGAATGGGTCAGTGTCTTGGTATTGGAAGGAATGTGTCTGCAGGAAAGGAATGTTTTCATCTGAACATCCATGATGTATACATTGCCCACTAGGCAATCCTAAGCCTGACATTTCAGCACTAAAAATAGGACTCATTGGGGGGTAGAGAGATATTGAACTTTTCTGAACTTGACTAGCACATGCCTTGCAGGCAGAAGGCCTTATTTGATCCTTGGCAGTACATAGTTCTCCAGTCACTTGTGGGAGCTATACCCAGGCACAGAGCCCAGAATAATCCTGAGCATTGTTTGTATGCTCAAAACTTAAGTTGGGGGCCGGAGCAATAGCCCAGTGGGTAGGGCATTTGCCTTGCACGCGAACCGGCCTGTGCCGGCCTGGGTTCGATCCCCGGCATCCCATATGGTCCCCTGAGCACCGCCAGGGAGTAATTCCTGAGTGCAGTGCCAGGAGTAATCCCTGAGCATTGCCGGGTGTGACTCCCCAAAAAAAAAAACAACTTAAGGTGGGGGAAGAAGGCCGCTTCAGAAACTTTGAGTATAAATTAGATATTAGATGATACTAAATGAAAATCCTTAATCATAAATAATTTAGGTAAATAATATTGGACCATTAGAGAAAACATAATCTTCAGAAAGAGGTAATCAATGACATTTGGGGGGATGAAATCCATTTACTTTAAAATAAATCCCCTTATAAAAAACATGGTATGAGGGGCCGGATCCATAGCCCAGCAGGTAGGGCATTTGCCTAGCATGCAGCCAGCACGTACCGGCCTGGGTTCGATCCCTCGGCATCCCATATGTTCCGCCCGAGCACCGCCAGCAGTAATTCCTGAGTGCAGAGCCAGGAGAAACCCCTGAACATTGCCGGGTGTGACCCAAAAAACAAAAAAAAAAAAAAAAAAAGGTATGAGACTAAACTCTAAGGACAGTAGAAACAAGGACTGGTATGAGACTAATCTCCAAGGACAGTAGAAAGAAGGATGAGGAGATTGTTCCAAGGTTGGAAGCCTACCTCAAGTGCTAGGGGGAGGCAGTTAGGATAGAGAAGGGATCACTATGACAATGATAGTCGGAAGTGATCACTCTGGATAAGAACAGTGTGCTGAAAGTGGGTAAGTAGCAATATGATAACTTCTCAGCACCTGTATTACAAACCATAATGCTCAAGAAGGGGCAGAGAGAGAAAAGAGATAGAGAGGGAGAGAGAGAGAGAGAGAGAGAGAGAGAGAGAGAGAGAGAGAGAGAGAGAGAAGAGCCTGCCATAGAGGGAGGCAGCTTGAGGGAAACTGAGGACATTGGTGAAGGAAAATGTGGAGGAAATGTGGAGAGATGGAATTTGGAACATTGTATGACTAAAACTCATCTATGAACAGTTTTGCAACTTAGTATCAAGGTGATTCAGTAAAAATGAAATAAATCCCATGCAAAAAAGTAAATTATGCCAAAATTAACACTGAAAAACTTAATAAAGGATTGTGAATATTTAAAATATTTAATATTTAAAGTACCATTCCTTAAACTCTTGTGCTTTATATCAATAAGAAAATATAAAATACAAATCAGGTGAACCCATCTCAACCCGCACTCAGGCAGGTTGAGGCTGTGGCGGTGAAGAGCCCTCCTGTATAGTGAACATCTTGCCATGTTGAGACGCTCTCTTCTAATATCCTAAAGCAATGCTCATTTATAGACAATTATATATTTGTGAACTCAAGATAAAAGTCTTTTGTACTTCATGGGTTTATTTGCGGTTTTTGAAAGACTATTTGATATGACCTGTTCTGCCTGTTGTAATGTTGCCAGAGCCTAGACTGAAATGATAGTTTTAATATGAACTTAGGAAGGCTACTCAGCCGTGGCATCTTTTGGTCTGCATTCCAGGCAATGGCAATGTTGTTTCCTTTGGGTTCTTGGCCCAAATGATTCAGTCTGATGCTCTGGGTTAGAATGTGTAGAAAGGGCAACCTTCAAGTCGGGTTATTGTGCATCACAATTTGTCTTTCTCCAAAGGGAGACAGTTTCAAAATAGCATTGCCATGCTTGTATCTTAAATCATCCCACAGTTTGAAGATTTAAAGTTGAATCTGTTGAGCTCTGAAAGTAGATTTGCAGATATCATTGTTTGACATTGACAGGTTGAGTGAGAGGTCCAGAGAAATACTGGATGGGGCCAGCCTGGCAGATAAGCATGTGAAAGAGGGCAAGAGGGCGGAGCAGGGGAAGAGAAAAACCAGGATGGCAGAGAGCAAGGTTTAAAGGAAGTTGAGCACGGAAGGCGATTGCCATTAAGGATGGAGCAAGAGCCCATTGTTGAATTTAGGGTCAGAAAAAATCTGTTGTCTAGATGAAGAATTAAATAGAGCAAAGACAATTGTTGCTCCAACTCCAGGTTTCACCTCATAAAACAACGTGGGGTAGGTCTGCAGTTAGCGGGTAGAAGAAACCTTGTGTCTAATTGATCTTTTGAACATTTACCTGTAATGCTGGAATTAAAACATGATCTGTGCAGCATCCCTGCTGGAATGCTTCAAGCATGCAGTGCACAGGGAACCAGTCGGATCTTAGGAGCCCTCCCGTAAGGTGACACTCAGATCTGTCATAGCTGCTGTCTAAATTCTGTCGTGGAGGGGACACTTTCCATCTGTTTGTCACGATGGCCTGTTTGCAGCCAGGTGGATGTAAGCCCTTGAACAATGATTTCCCTTAAAAAGCCCTTTATTATGTGCTTTAGCATGTATGAGATTCCTGACCAATCTGAAATTAAGGATCACGTCCCTAAACATAGCCACTTGGTAGAGAATGCTCTGTAAGCATGGCCTGCTCCCTCATGCTTGTGACAATCTTGCTCATTTTTCCAAAAACGCCATCATGTTCCCCAGGAGTCACAGGGTGGCATTGCCCACTCTGCAGAGTGTGCCTTGTCATATTTTTATCTGTATTCTGTCAGAGACCCAGGGTTCAAACTATTGGCGGTCCAGATGACATCTGGCTTCCCAGCTCCCTCAGAAGACTGGCTGCAGTGCTTATCAGTGCATTATTCATCAAAACTGATGATGCAAGGTACAACATGCTGTCTGCAGCTCAGTGTATGAGTAGAAAGGAGTTGGCAGAAACGCCTGGTGTTCTGTGAGCAGCGTGTAATCGATAGTCTGGGTGCTTGTTCGCTTCCTGTTGATGACTATTCCCTCTGGTACATTTCTGTATATTTTTGGGTTCACTGTACTACCAGCTGTGCGATTTTTTCTTCCTCCTTTATTCCTCATAGCAGCCCTGATAGATAGAGCAGAAGGAACAACCTTTTTGTTTGGTGGGTGTCAAATCAAATAATCTAATGACCAAAAGCAGAGCAGCAGGCATGGGTAAAAAAGAGACAGACCTAATAATTTCCAAGTGCACTTGGTAATAAAATCAAATGAGCTGCATTTCAATTCAGACTTTTTGCTATTTGACTCAGATTAAACAATACCAATCCTCCCTTGAGCTCCATCTCAAATGACAAACAAATCATTGCCTCCTCCCCACTGTTCCCCACACCCTTTTCTCATTTAAGAGCTTATATGTTACTCTTTATAAATTCTATTTCCTCTAAGATAGGGAATTTACTTAGCTTGTCAGTGACAAATGCTTGATTCCACAAAAATAGGAATATGAACCCCTTTATCATTCATGAAATTATTAAAAATTACCTTGGGTGTTCTAGGATCAATATTGAAATGCATCTAGTCAATCTGTAATAAAAAATTAATTATCACTGACAAGTTACACAGTTATCCATCTTGTATAGTTTTAAAACTCTGATGATTTAGTTTTGTTAAAATAAAGATCATCTTTTCATAAGATTGAAATAGAGAATTTATGTAGAAACAAAGTTTTAAATGAACAAACAGTACAAATTTAGTCAATTTTTTGACAGTCACCTTGGATGGTTATTTTTAAGGTGAGGGGGGGAGCAAAACTGGTGGGAATCAAGGTGTGCGCCATACTCAGTGATTAGGGAACTCCCGGAAGTGCTGAGGGGATCTTCTGGTACTAGGGATAAACTCTAGTGTCACACATGTTCAAGACAAGTGATCTAACAATGACTAATAGCCATGGTGTGGTAAAAAATCTTAAGATTCTTATACTTCTTGAAAGTTGGGAATCTTTATTTTTTATTTTTATTTATTTATTTATTTATTTATTTATTTATTTATTTATTTATTTATTTATTTATTTATTTATTTATTTATTTTTTGCTTTTTGGGTCACACCCGGCGACGCTCAGGCCTTACTTCTGGCTCTGCACTCAGGAATTACTCCTGGTGGTGCTCGGGGACCATATGGGATGCCGGGAATTGAACCCAGGCCTGCACAGGCTGACCACGCTCAAGGCAAATACCCTACCTCCTGGGCTATCACCCAGCCCCGAAAGTTGGGAATCTTTAGCACCTTATTCAGAGGTCCCAATATCCCAGAAATCAATGAAGACTGTAGCACAATTGGTGATTTAAAGCTAGATTATTCATGGCCAGAAGGTACCTGATATTGGTCCCATAGTAACAGTTTAACAGTTGTATCTATAACTTTTGCCAAGGCCGATGATCACTACAGGACCATACTATGATATGACAAGACTTTAATGTGGTCTTCTGAGTCTTCGCACATCTCAAGCATTTTTTAAGAGTGACTGTTAGAGTGAATAAGTGTGGATAGACTGTTCTCTTCTTGACAGGGTATTATTTGAATATAATGTACATGTCGAGTGGGAATTCCAAATTCTTGGACTTGCGTTAGAGAGTGCACACTCATTACTCTGCACAGAGGTGATAACGACTTCCTGACAAAATGAATCTTTCTGACTCCTGGGTCCTGCCCTGAAGTCATTTAAGAGAGGCAAGTGCAACAACACAGGTTGAAGTCACACAGTCTCGGGTAGGACTGGAATCAAAGAGCAATCACTACAGTAGTACCAAGGGCACAAATTCAATTTTGGATGTTGTTGCAATTCAATCAAGGGCTCTGTCAGTTCAACTTTTTAAGGCTCATGTCCTGTTATATGCTAGCTCTGTGGCCACCAGTGAGCTTGAATTTGATTGCTCCATTTTATTCCTTGTTATGTGTGAGGGTGTAGGGAAAGTCAGATACTCTTTGGATCTACTGTTGGAAATACATGTGAGAAATTAGAAAAAGTGGAGGCGCGATCACTACCAAAAAATCATTTGAGAGGAAAAAGTGTTCACAGCTATTTAGGAAGAGTCCTTTGCTTTGAGGCTTGGTGAAATTTGACTCAAGTCCCCGCATTTTTTATAGTGTCTGGGCATCATGCTATCTTTTCTATTCTGCATCCCCTGAGCTTCCTGTAACTCTCCGAATGCTCTTGCTTCTTTAACTGAAGATTCCCTTGTCTTCAGAACTACATGGAGACTCCTCCAGATGTAAGGAATAATTGCTGCACACATCCTGAGGTAAGCATTTGCTTCATTCACTCAAAGAAGAATAAGGAGGCCCTAAGCTGAGCTGGAGAAAGAAAAGGTGACAAAAGTTGCGGTGAGAAGATTGGTCAGGGAAGAGATGGCAATTTTATCCTGAATTACAAGAAAAGTCTTGGAAGGAGTGAAATGATATGGATTGTGCTTAGAAGAAACCACTCTGACAGCAGAAAGGAAAATGTATTGAAGAGGCAAAACATTGCAATACACCAGTTGTGAGCTATAATGGCTTCTCATTTCAACTTAGAAACGACACATATTGTTTATGGAGCAGATAGAAAGTTATGAAAAGTAGAAATAGTCCAGAGAGATAGTATGCAGCAAGTAAGAAGCTTGTCTTACATAGAGTCTGAGGGTGACCCAGACTCTATCCTTGGTACTCTGAGCACTCCCAGAAAGTGATCCCTGAGCATATAGCCAAGAGTAAACACTGTCATAGTCCCCCCCCGGAACCCTCAAATAAAGAGAAGAAAAGGTGGGCCCCAAATGTTTGACCAGAACACTACTGGAGGGTAGAAGTATAATTCACCAAGTGCGGCAAGATTGGAGAAGGAACATGTTTGGGGAAGGAAAACAAAACTCAGGGTTCCATTTTGGATACATTAAGTGTGAGAAGAGTTTTTCTACTAGTTTCCTATCAGAGGAAAATGTTGAACAGATAGCTGGATACAGCATTTTGGAATTTCAAGCAGAGGTGGGGGGGTTAAGTTTTCATTAGAAAATACTTCATTTTCCAGTGCTGGACAAAAAACATTGTGCTCATAGTTTAAAAGCATGTTAAAAAGGTGGACTTAACTTTTGAACGGGAGGAATGACTTTCTTCTCTGTTCTCCTTGGTCATGCTTAAACGTCTCAGAGGTCCACAGAAGGCAGAACCTGGGACTGAAGCCTGCTCCAACTTGGCCTGTGCAGCGTTGTGCAGTGAGTACCTCCCACTCACAAAGACCAACCCGGGAGGAGGGAAGCAGAATTCAGCAGTTCCAGAACACTTCCAGAATACGCAAGCAAAACTCATCTTCCTTTATTTTGTGTTTTATATCACTGAGCAATTTGATTAAAACAAATCAGCAGGACAAAAAATGAAGTTGCTTTTCTGTGGGGAGACAAAATCAGTGAGAAGAATCAAGGTTGAGTAAATGTCCTATGGTTACTCAGGGGAGAGAATACATTTTCCTGAATAAGAAGGGAATTCTTCGCAATTATTTATTTTGAAAGCAATTGTTTTCATTTAGTGCTGCTTCACGTGGGGCTGTGGGGCCGTGGCACCTTCAAAGATGACCTGTGACCTGGGAGAGTTTCAAACATGTTTCTAATATACTATTGACTTGATTAAGTTTAGGAATTTTCACAAAGGAATTTTGAAAGTAATTGGAAAGTCGTTTGGAAAGAGTCTGAGACTATCTAAATTTAGACACACTTTAGAAAGATCTGTTTGGCTACAATCAATTTCAGTCTGTGCAGCCCACCCCCCCCCCACCACCACCCAAAGATCAATATCTGCTGTGAATGTAGGGATGGGGGGTTGCTATTCAACGACTGCTTTAAGGAAAAATGTGAATCCCATCACAACAGAGCAAAACTGTAGTATAATCCCCATTCCTGGAATATTCTCTGGGAACACATCGTGTGTGTGGGGTCCTCATTAGTTTGGCTTTCACAGATCAACCTCGTGTTCTGGGTCTCCTCTAACCAAACAACACTTCACTTCAGGACTTCCACAGAGTCAAATTGACATCATACTCCATCACACTCTGACAGTTTACTTAAATGACTGTTATTACTCTTGGGGGCTCCAAAACAGCACTCTTGGCCTCTGGGGTCCACTCTCTGGGGTAGTTGGCCAACTGGGTAGGATAGTTCATTGCTCCAGACCAGTGGTGCAAGGCAATTTTTTAAAATAATTTTTTATTATGCCACCGTGAAATATACAATTACAAAGGTGTTCATAATTGGTTCTTGGTAATACAGTATACCATTGCTTTGTACCCCCTTTATCTGTTTCCCGGCACTGTCCCCAGCTGTTATCCGGCTCTGCTAGACCCGCCTTGGCCTCTGCTTTTAGAA
Organism: Cryptotis parvus; assembly: GCA_021461705.1. Classification (NCBI taxonomy): domain Eukaryota; kingdom Metazoa; phylum Chordata; class Mammalia; order Eulipotyphla; family Soricidae; genus Cryptotis; species Cryptotis parvus. Next base: position 134,353 of record JAJIBD010006541.1, on the reverse strand, counting down.
GCTTCAGTGATACTCTGCACTGTTCTCTACTGTGTTGTTGTGTGCAAGCAGACAGAAGATGTGGGAAAACAGTAATTAAATCTGCTTTTTCAGTTATTGATGTTTTCCCATTTTTCTAATGTTTGCTACTTATCAGGGTATACCTTAGCCTAGGACATTCCTGGCCCACTATTTTTATTTCCAGAACTTTGCTCGAAGTTAAGTCTCAAGAACTCTGAGAGACAATATAGTATTTCTTCTTTTTTTTTAACTCACTAACAGATTTTTTGAAGTGACATTAAATAATTGTATGTGATTTCAAAGATAAAAATTTTCTGATGAAAAAGGCATTCAAAGTCATCAACTATATGCCAATTTTTCTTACAGAAATCTTGCATGAAAGCAGTCTGACAAAGGAAGTAATCCATGGAATATACCTGCTTATCTTCTAAGGAGAGAAGATTTAGGGAGTGATAGCTAATCTGAAATCAACTGAAACAATGAGGGATGGGTTGATTGAAAGCTTCCTCAAAGGAGCATCCAAGAGTTGACTTGAATGATATGTTTACTTTCAATGTATTCGACCACCCCTCATCCATTAGTGCCATGTATGATTTCTGTATGAATTGCTGTTCTTATTTTCCTCTCAACAGAGCCTCATCTTTGCCCATTCACTCAAGGTTTTAGACTCTCTTTTACCTGTATGGAATGAGGGGCTCCAGCTATCGATTTACTCTGACCTAGTTCAGTTCCAAATGGCTATAATGTTCATTTCTTTCATCACATCATAATGTGATGAAAGTAAAAAGGAGTAGGATTTGTTCAAAGTCATCTACTATTTCTCCTTACAAAAATGACCCTCTAACACGTGTTCATATTCTCAAAGATAATTTTTTGCTTCCTTCCCATTACTTTGTGGAATAATCTCATGAATTTCAGAAGAACCAAGAAGGCCAATTTCCAGATCATCTGGAGTAATTAATTCCAGTGGTTGGAGTTAATTATGATGAGGCAATTCATAAAGTATACAGTAGAAAAAAAAGCTGCAATTGATGAGACTTCCTCAGCAGTCTGATTTTTTCAGAAGCATTCTTCTGGCAATGCATTTTAAAGTTAAACATATGTGTGATGCACTGGTGAGAAAACAGTTTATGCTGTTATCATCAGGTCTGGGTATGAATTGTGTGAAAATGGCGCTATGTATAACTTTTTCAGATATAATACATGCTAATTGTTGTATAACATGGAAGTATTAATGATGATAGCAGAAACCTCAACTCTGTTTTTATGTACAAATATTGTACATTTCAAAAATACCTATTAGTAAAATGGCATGATGTTGTGAAATAATATTAATATCAATATGAAAAAATTAATAGTAGCACATTGAGTATAAAACTGATGATTTGAGAACACTCTTAAAGTTGTATTAGAAAAAGGAATTTGCAGTAATGCAATAACAGACTATATTTCTGTTTTATGATTCTGATACTAAAGCACTTAGGTTCTACTTTCATGGTTTATGCCGTTATCAGAACCCCTGATATAATTAGAAAGCCTTATTTGAGATAATTACTTATATTTTCTTATTGCATAGCAAAAATCCCACTGGTAAAAATGTCTCAATATCTTAAGTAGAAGAGCTATGTTACTAGAATAAGTTATGGGAGATGGAAATCAAATTCATTCACAGAAAAGGAGCCAGGATATTTTGTAAATTGAATTATATCATGATATAATGTCCTTGCATTTTCATATTTTTTATAGTTTACAAATAGACTTTACTCTTATGATAACTCTCATTTTATTCTTTTTACATCCCTGTGAAGTAAAGTTATTATTACCATTTCATAGATGGAGAAATATATGCTGATTTGCTATGGCTGTACTAATTAAATGGTAGAGATTCAACCATTGTAATCCTACCCTAAAACTGGTGTTTTCTACATGAAAAACCATTTTACTATGAATATAATCACTATTTATGGTGTGTTTCATAATGTTGCATTTGGAGGCTGATTATTAAAATTTATTCCTGACACTTTTTCTGTACCTGTCTTTAATTTTAATGTTTCTTTTTCTTTCATAAGGCAGTTCATTGTCAACCGCCTGAAACTTGCTGAACCTTATCCAAAGAGCTTGCTTGTTCTGGTTTTGTTCCTTTGTCTTTTCCTTTCTGGTGGCCACACCCTGTGGTGTGGTGCTTTGGGAAATGTGGTGTTAGGGATCAAACCAAGGGCCCCCACTCTGAATGTTTGATGTTCCAGACCTTTGAGCTATCTCCCCAGGGCCTAATCGCCCTTTTTGAAAGAAGGGGGTGAAGTCTTTTTTCTGGATTTAAAGCACTAGAATAAAATCTTGTTGAATTAAAGTCAGTGAATTGCTAATTGACTGGCTATTTCATTGTCATTATGTCACCATATTTGTATAATAGTTTCAGGATTTAATCATTGGTGCAAAAAAGATGAAGGCCAAGATAAAAATAAGACATATGAGATATTCCCTTTGGATTATTATATCAGAATTAATTTTGCTCTAAAATATATTAATAAAGCATTTCAGTTTATCTTGAAATTTAAAAAGGAAAGGAAATGTTTCAAACTGAAATTACCTTATAATATTGCAGTATATTTCTTATTTTTAATAAATTTATGAATCAGGTTTGTACAATTTTTTTTACGTGACAGACCAGCAAGCAATACAATCTATTTTCTGATGATAATGGAAACATAATTACTCATAGATACCAAGAAAAATTCTCTAAAAATAGAAATTACCTAAAAATAAAACCAATTGTCTAAAATATTTTTCTCATGTGTTGGTCACTGGGAATGAATACTGACAAAATACCAAAATAATTATTTAAGTGAAGTCCAAACCTGCTAGAATTATAGATTTGAAGCTTTTTGGTAAATGCAAACATTTGAATTTTACTTTAATTTTGTGCTATTTCAGGAAAGATGTCAACTAAGTTGTTATTGTAATGCTACGCCATAATAAAAAGTGTTTCCTTGTATAAATTTAGAAGCCCTTCTCACTTTAACTAAAAAATTAAGTCTTGGGCCTGAGCGATAGCCCAGCGCATAAGGCATTTGCTTTGCACGCTGCCAGCCTGTGCCAGCCCAGGTTCGATCCCCGGCATCCCATATGGTACCCTGAGCACCGCCAGGAGTGATTCCTGAGTGCAGAGCCAGGAGTAACCCCTGAGCGTTGCCGGTGTGACCCATAAAGCAAAAAAAAAAAAAAAAAAGTCTTAATATTAACAACTCTATTACAGACCTGTGTTTATGTGTGTTCTTTTCTTTTTATATATATATAAAATATAATATATATATATGCCAGTGTTTTAACCTTTTGAAGGTCCATAGGTTTTAAATAATTGAGAGCAAGTGTTTTAAAGAAACCAGTGAATGAAGTATTACTACCTCAATTTTCTTATAAGGAAAATGAGCTCAGTAATAAACCCAGGGTTTTCAGTTTTTCAAAGCACATATGTCCCCTTGGCCGAAAACCTTCTTTTTCGTTTGCAACTGATTCTATTTCCTAGGAAATATGAACATGAGTATGAAGGAAATTTTTCATGTTGTGGTTTTCTGGACCATAAGAAAATTCTGAGTGTTCCTGACTAATACTTGAAATAACCCCTCCGAAGAAGACAATTCTTTTATAGATATAATTATAGATATAGATATTTTTTCTAGATTTTTGTAATCTAATGATCCTTGGTGGTCGATATCAGTTTTCTAAACTGTTGTGCATTTGTGTTAGTGTAGTACATATCTCTGTCCATTGGCAGACTTTTTTAGTCTTCCTTACAGCCCCCCCCATTCCATTGCACTCCCCACAGCACATAATCAATTTTACATGGGAAGAGGCATGACCTAGGACACTTGCCTATTTTATATAGAGAACTATAAAGATAACGATACCCTCCAGCAAATGAGGAAACCTGTGGGCTGTAAACGCCTGTGTCTCCAACTAATTCACAGAATTCCCTCCAAGGGAGGGACTTATTTTGCATTTGAACTCCAAAACACCTTTCAAGATTGTTAAACTTAACACCAACCTGAAAATCCCAGTCATGCTGGAGATCAATTAACTGCTTCTAGTGCTCTACTAGCTTCCCTTCCCTTAAATGGTTGCATTTTAGAGTAACTCGGTCATTATCACATTTGTACCGAATAAAGACACGTGATTATTTTTGTTCGATGAAAAGTTAATTTATAATGTTCAACTCCACTAGCAGCTCATGCCTTTACTTCACTTTTTCTTATAGCAGTTTCAAATGCTAGCTTGTCTTCCTCTGTGCGCATGCCTTATTTTGATTTTATTCTCCTTATTCCACATTGATTTCCTTATCCCTTCATTGGAATTCAAATACTCTGATATTTCCAGGTTACTTTTCTCACATTGTATCAAAATTCATTACTTGACCACTTGATGATATAATTATTTGTCATTAACATCGATATGTTAAAAAATAAGCATTTAGGGTGACATTGGTGTTCATTATGAAAGGTTTATACAGTAAGATAAGGGGTAAATAGAACATAAAAACTGCACTACCACCAACCAGCAACCACCACCATTGTGACAGGTCATTTTTATTTTCTTTTCAAGGATATTCTTGTTTACAAATATTACAACAATGGATCATTGTTGGAGGGGACATGTTTAGCTAATCTGGGAGTTTTGTTGTTTTGCTCACTCCCAGCTTAATCTTATTTAAGCCAATGTTCATTCTAATGAGATCTCTCTTCTATGTAAACACTTCTAGAGGGTGTGGCTGTTACAGAAGTCACCTTGATTGAATAACTTCTGACTTATACATCTACTAAGGCTTCTATGTTTTCTAGATTGGGCACAGCTCCTCTTTATACCCACTGCACCCAACGTGGGACAGTTAGAATTTACCAGGAGACTACCACCCTGGCTACGCTGAGACTAAAGGTAGACTATAGGAAGGATCATACTAGTTTGCTCTAAGCAGGCGAGTATGACCCTTTCAGTACATGAGAACAAGATACTCAGAATCACACTGGTGAAGATAATAATAAGGACCTTGTGGGTACCATCTAGATTACATGAAGCTCATGAAGTTAAGATGTATTACTTTATATCAGCCCCTCTCTCTCCAGTGTTTTACATAAGACATAATCTCGGGATTAGTCCTTGGTGTAACCTTTGTTTATACCTACAATAGGGTGTGGCACTACACTCTGTTTAGGGTTCTTTGTTGGCATGACAACCTCCCGATTGGATTACTTTGGTGTATATAAGGGGCTGACTTGAGGCCCCTTCACCTTTTACCTTTTGCCTTTTGGTTCCTCAGCCTTCAGCTTTTGGCTCCTGCGGCTTTTGGCCTTTTGCTCTTGGGCCTTTGCTCCTTCTTCTGGGTAGGACTCAGCTCGGGTGAGATCCTCTCTCTTTGGTGGGAGACTTAGGCTCTTTTGTAGGGTCTAAGTTCGGACCAGAGCTAAAAGTTTGCTCATTATATTGGAGTGCTGTGGACGCAGCTTTTGTACTATTAAAAGCCATTTTGGAACTGCACCGACTCGTGAGTTTTCATCTGTTCTCCCGGCGTCCTCGGAGGTAGAAGACAACCTCTGTCCTGATACTGTCGGGGACCCCGGCGCTCCCGACAGATCATGTTATATAAGCTATTGTGTAACATTTCCCTACAATTTAATAAATATATTTTAATAGATTTTTTTAAATCTTGTTCAGATGACTTTCATTTCAAAACCATCATTTAAATAGACAGTTATTAAACTGGTTCTGTATTGTTTGTCTAAAAAATTATTTCCATGTTTGGCTATTTTTTTTTTTTTTTTTGCTTTTATTGGGTCACACCCGCAATGCTCAGGGGTTTTTCCTGGCTCTGCACTCAGGAACTACTCCTGGCGGTGCTCAGGGGACCATATGGGACGCCGGGATTGAACCCGGGCCGGCACAGCCGGCCGCATGCAAGGCAAACGCCCTACCGGCTGGGCCTTCGCTCCGGCCCAACAACTTGGACAGAAAAGTTCTTGGCACATCCGCAATTGCTTTGTTAAGGTGAATTCTGATAGGAAGCTTTCTAGGTCATAGCTGATATACAATTTCACACTTTCTGAGGTGTTCTTATAAAGTATAATAGAATATCAATATTTAGGATGAAGGCTAATTCATCCTAAGTCAATTCATCCTAAGTCAATATTTAGGATGAAGGCTTGTACTTGCATTTTCACTTTTTGAGATTCTTGCTTATCTTTTCCTTCCCCTCAATGAAGTTGATCCATAAATGTCACTTTCCCTTGTTTTTAAGTCTTATTACCTAGAGACAATTCTAGGATTATTCTAAAGAGTTGAGATAAGGTCTGAGTTCAAGTGTTGAGACCTGAGTTTGACTTCTGACACTACATAGTTCCCTGAGCATCACCAGGAGTTATCCCAAAACACAGATTCTGAAGCCTCAAGAACCACGGGAAACAAGAAACAGCACGAGAAAAGTAAGATTTAAGAAAGGTTTTATTTTGACAATTTTCTGGAATGCAGGGCACTTTGTAAATGATATGTGATGTATCAGCAGATAACCGCTTTAAATTTTTGTTCCACTATGCTACAGAAAAGTCGAAGTAGTAAGCCCCAACTTACCATACTGTTTACACTATGCACAGAATACATAGTATCCAGTGTTGTAGGATTATGAGTAATAGTATGAATACAATAAGTTATATCTGCTTGACTGACACTTGTCTTAAGAGTTGAGTCATTGAGTGGAAAGGCAGAGGTTTGCCACAGAAGCCTTCATGCTCTATAGAAATGACCATTTTATTAGTCTAGTTTTTAAAAAAAATTCTTTTGGCTTCAAGCATATTTATCTTTTAATTTATTTTAATGTGGGGTTTCTCAATATGTGAATGTAAGTAGAATACATTCTAATGGCATTCATAAGAACAGAGCCTACAAAGAACCACCTTAGCCCGCAGATCGCTGATAAAAACAGCTGGAGCTAACATCTGTGCATTACAAATCTTTCAAAGTCATAACAAAACCAGACTGATTTCATAACCACAGTATGAATTTTAGCTCATGGGTAGGAAAGATGCCTGGGAAAACCGATAATGCTGGGCACTTCAGATAATGACCTTGTTCTTTAACTCTTCATTGAATGCAGAGAGACCTCTGATGAAGAGAGGCCACCAGGCAGTGTAAGCATGAGATACCCCCTTCCAGGTTGATAAAATTTTGCAAATTTACACCTTTTTAAGGATACTACCCATTTATATATGACAAATACTAGTATATTTAAATATATTACTCTGATTTATTGTTATAAAAATAACAGGGTCAGGAGATCCTCTGTGTCATGTATGACAAAGGAGCGATTCTAAGATGGGTGATACTGAGAAGGGCAAGAAGATTTTTGTCCAGAAATGCGCTCAGTACCATACTGTGAATAAAGGAAGCAAGCACAAGACCCGGCCCAATCACCATGGTCTGTTCGGGTGAAAGACGTGCCAGGTCCCTGGGTTCCCTTACACTGATGCCAACAAGAACAAGGTATCACCTGGGGAAAGAACATGCTGATGGAGTATTTGGAGAATCCCAAGAAGTACATCCCTGGAACAAAAATGATCTTCACTGGCATTAAAACTGAAAGGGAAGAGTTGATAGCTTACCTCAAAAAAAGTTACTAATGAGTAATAGTTGGCACCGCTTTATTTATTACAAAACAAGTGTCTCATGACTTTTATATGCGTACCATTTTTAAATCCATTTCTTCACACCAGAATTCAGATCATGAGTGAATGATAGCATATTTTTTGTTGGGAAGCCCTGATTTAAAAAAGATTGGCTTGTGCTTAAATGATCAGCTTTGTGAATTTTAATGATAATTATAGGCCAAGAAGTCCCCTTCCAAAAGATATGATTGGGGCCGGAGCAATAGCCCAGAGGGTAGGACGTTTGCCTTGCATGCGGCTGGCCTGTGCCGGCCCAGGTTCAATCCCCGGCATCCCATATGGTCCCCCGAGCACCGTCCAGGAGTGATTCCTGAGAGCAGAGCCAGGAGTAACCCCTGAGCATTGCCGGGTGTGACCCAAAAAAGCAAAAAAAAAAAAAAAAAAAGTTATGATTGAACTTAATTTGTCATGTTCACCTTTCCAAGAGATGGGGCTTGCCATCGCGTACCTGTGGGAGAAATGTTTTCTATTCAGATTTATAGGACTGGCTATATTAATATAGCTAAGACTGAGCAAACCATGTCTCCTTAGGTTGTGCTTCTTAGCTCAATAACAGCAAAGCTTGAAGATTAGTTCACAGTGGCCCCTATCTCTTTTTCTTAATTATATTGATTTCATTTAAAAAAATTTCCTGTATCTAAGATGTTGCCTTTCAGTTACTGGAAAGTATTTTAATGTGATGTATATGTAACATCGAATAAAGTCTACTTACCACTTATAACAGGGTCAGAGAACTTAAAGCAGGACTCTAAGTATCAACTAAGAACTGTGTCTTCCGTTCGTTTGTGCCTCTCTACTTGCTAATGAGCTCTCCTGCCAGTTGTAAGTCACATGTCTGTGACAGGTTTTCCTATATGATTGTCATTAAATACCTTGGAATCCCGGGGCAGAAAGAAATTATGTAAATATAAGTTTTTATTAGTGTTTTGTTTTTATTACTTTTCTCCTCTGGTTTTTATTGCCTCATATAATACAGGTGAATATGGTGATCACACATTGAGATGGGGGCTGCTGTTCTAACGCCTCTGCTCTCGTGCTTTGAATTCAAGCCATGTTAATTTAATTATCCATGATTTCTTAGGTAAAGAAAGGAATGTAGACTCCATGCTGTCTGCAACTACTTCAGTCATTCCATTACTGCCCGTGACACCATGTGAGACCTGCAGATGCTAAACAATCTCTCCCCGCTTCAGTTCAAAAAATGCTAACCATATGCAACTCCAACCTGTTTATCCTTAAGCAATGCAAAGCCATGCAGTGCCATAGACTGGCAGTGGGGAGAGCACAGAGCTAACATTTTACACTGGGTTACTCTGTGAAAAAGCAGGGCACAGAATCATAAAAATTTAGGGCAGAGATAGTTAAAGTCCTTTCTTCCAACTTTTCTTTCCAATAAAGATGTGGGTTCCTCTGAAATTTGATCTGTCTGAGTAGAATTGATGATCTGCTACTTATAACACCCACTCCTGAGTTCCAGATTCAGAGTCTGTCGTGCATTGGGGACTGAATTCTGAATGCCTAACTACTCTGAGACATGACATATTTACTACTGTTAGGAACTGTGACATTTCTCAGTGAAGGAAAAAAGTTTCAATTCATTTTAGCTAATATTTAATTTGAACTATAATTTTCATATTTTTGGGGGTTCTACCCATAGATGCTCAGAGGTTATTCCTGGCACTCAAGAATTACTCCTGGAGGTGCTCAGGGACCAAATGGGATGCTGAGGATCCACATGGGGCAGCCATGTGCAAGGCAAACACCTTACTTGTTGTGCGATTGATCCAACCCTGAATGATAACTTCCTGGATGATAATTTTCTGTGGAACACCATTTAATTAAATTTTTTTTGTTGAAAAATGGAACACCAATTTTTTAAATAGGTCTTTGTGTTGGTGGTTGAGATTTCTGAATATTTTCTAAAGAAATTCTAGGAGAAAATTCAATTCAGGCACATCTACTATAATTAAAGCTGTAATCTCAGTCCCACCTTCTATTTTTCTGAAAAGTTCACTTTTTTCTTGGACATTTAATATTTCTCCCTTTTGAATGATAAAATATAATCATTTTAAATAAATTGGAAAAAAGAAAATGTTCCACCAATCAAACCTATTATTTCCATTTTCATTAAGAGTACACAAATCTTGCAAAGTGTCTCTAAGACTTTGTCTCTATGTAAATGCCTTACCTTAATATATTAATTGCCTACCTAAGGGACCCGAACAAATATGGCAAGATTTAGGGAAGTCTTTCTAAACATCTGCATCAAAGAATGACACAAATATTAGAGACATTGAATTAGATATCATAATTGTGCTTTTTAGCAAAAAAAGAAATCAGTGAACACTTTCCAGTGAAGTCTATTGAGTATTTTGACCCATTTTCAGTCGCTCCACATGTTCCAATCACTCTAGGTAATAGCCAGTGAGTGCAAAAACTGAATCTTAATGGTATGAACCTATAGTTCTATCCAGAGATGAACTCTATGGGTCAGAATTTTGTTCATTAGTGCCCTGAACTGTAAACGCAATAGACAAATGGAAGTAGTTACAGTTCTCATAAAAGAGAATCTGTGCGTCAACATAGTCTCCTAGAATAGATGGTTACTTATAGAATCAGCATGCCTGGGTTAGAACACCAAAATATTGAGTCACTAATTATATGATTTAGGGAAGTTACATAACTTCTTTTTGAGACTCAGGTTGATAATCTGTAAAATTAAGATAACAATGGGCTAAATGAACCAATGCATATAAAATGCCCAGCACAGAGACAGCAGACATATTATTATAGTGAGAATTTCACATTGTCATCACTTTTCAAATAGTGTGCATATTATTTGACTACAATTAAAATGAAAATGGTAGTTAGCAACAATTTAAAAAAGGGATTCTGTACTATGCGGCTGTCAGAAAAGATGAAATTATGAAATTTACCTGCAAATGGATGGACATGGAGACTATCATGCTGAGTGAAATTAGTCAGAAGGAAAAGGACAGATATAGAATGACTGCATTCATTAATAGGATATAAATAGATACCAGTGTTTTACTAAATATGGGAAATGGTAATGGCAGATTAAAACTCACCACTGAATATACACAAAGAGACTTAAGTGATAAACTCTAAATATCTGCAGGGCTAGCCACAATGTGTAAAATAAGAGGGAGAGAGATGCAGAGACAGAGAGAGAGATAGAGAGAGAAAGAGAGGAAACTGGGGTACCTGCTATTAAGGCGGCCTGGGGCGGGAGGGAGAGGGGTACATTGGTGGTGGAAATGGGGCACTGGTGGAGGGATGGGTGCTGGAATACTGTATTACAATGAACCAATTATGAACACCTTTGTAATTGTATGCTTCACGGTGGTATAATAAAAAATTTAAAAAAATAAAAATAAAAAAAATAAAAAAAGGGATTCTGCATCATGACCATGTGAGTTTTATTCCAGAATACAAGTTTGACCTAGCATCCAAAAAATCAATTAATACAATACACCATACTAGCAGAATCCATATCAAAGAGCACTTAATTATTTCATTAGATTCAGAAAAAATGAACAAAATTCAACACCTCTTCATAAAAAATCTTTCAACCCTAGGGCATCTAGTAAGAGTCTCTAGGTAAAACAAATCTGTGCTAAATGGTAGTACTATTCTTATCTAAAATTAATGACAAAACATTGATGTCTGCCTTTACCATTTTAACTAAACATAATTCTGAAGGTCCAAGACAGGACAGTTGGCCAAGAACTGGAGTTGAAAGATACATATCTTAACGCTCCTCCCATATCTTTAGCATATCTGATCATAGGTGAAATGATTTTTATGGAGAAAGTTCTAAACCTCCACATCAAGGGGTAGAGCAATGACTAGGTGGATATATACCTTCCTCGCCAGTGTGAGGACACACAGTTGACCCTTGTGCTTGCCCATGTCGGATTACCCTTTATTTACTGACCTCTGCCTCCTAATTGCCTGCCCTAGGTTTTATATTGCAAGTGAAAGGTTGTTTTTCTCTTTCTTGTATGCTCTTTGAATATTCTTATAGCAAAGAGCAAAGGTCTTTTGTATAGACACAGGAAGATAGTTAAGGCTCTGCATTTGTGATATGAGTGAATTAACTCTGAAATATTTACTCCTTGAGTATCCACCATATTTCGTATTTAAAACTGCAGTTGCCCTTAGATTGATTCTAGTTCCTTACATCCCAAAAGAAGGGTCCCGTTGCAGGACACAGATGGACCCAGGCCAAGCTGTGAATAAGCTACCCTGGCCTCAACATGGGATGGATTAAGTGTATAAGCAGGATAATAAGCTAAGAACAAGGTCATGGAACAAACTCTGTCCTGACCCAAAAGAAAAGTAACTGATTTCAGGACCTGATTGGGGTTAGGACAAAACTAACTTGGCCTAAGACCCTAGTCTAGAATATATGGCAAGATGTCCCCAGGAAAAGCCACCCTTTATAAATGTCTACAACTCTTACTGTGTTTGTACAAAATGGCTGGAAATGTTATTAATATGATTATTTACCAGCTAAGGAAAGGACACACACCAGGATTCTGCCTCTGTCCTGGGGCGGGGTGGGTTCTATAGCCCAGGGCAGGTTTCCATCTCTGGAGGAAGGTCCCCTGGAAGGTTGCCTTGGGAAAAAGGAGCTTTTTTCACACCTTCTCAATGCACATTCACCTCTTGCATATCCCAACCACCAACCTTTTGGGAGGTTTTAAAGAACAAACTTGACTTGAATAAAGTGCTAAATCCTCTAACTACCTACCAGCCAGTGGCATTGTTCATGGGTGGGGGGGGGATGGGAAAGGTCCCATGAACCGCAGGGGACCCTGCTGAGCCTTAGTAATATCTGTTGGGGACCCCGCTGAGCCCCAATAGCCCACGTGCACCTAGCATACTCCAGGCAACTACTGCTTAAGACTGTAGTGCTGCACAGAGTATGTGATCCCTGGAACAGAGCTAAAAGCATGTGAGCTCTAAGACCAGCTGTTCTACCTTTGGCATGCAAGTGTATGACCATCAGGACAATTGGCTGTGCACTAAAATTGGAAAGTGTATGAGCACCATAACAAAGAGAGTGCAACCCCCAGCAAGCACCACAATAAATGTGCTAGAACCATGACTACACAGATATAAAAAAAAAAACCTAACTATTGAATAATTCCATTTATATTAATTATCTAGAATAGGCAAATACAACAGACAAAAGAAAATTCGTTGCCAGGAGCTGGGGAAGGGTGGTAAAGTGGGTAACTACTAATGGGTATCCCACTCCCCCCCAAATAGAGAGTACTTGACTTGGGAGGTAGCTCAATGGGTTAGAGTTGGTGGCTTGCATGCACGAGGTCCCATGTTTGGTCCCAGAACTCCGAAGACTTCTGAGAACTGCTGGGTGTGACCCTTATAGCTTCAGAATACTGGCCCTGAGCAGTACCACATTGCCGCTACCCTGTTGCAGCACTACTGTTTTAAGCAGTAGTAGCGCGGAGTATGCTAGGTGCGTGTGAGCTGCTGGGGCTCAGCAGGGTCCCCAACAGATATCATGGTTCAACAGAGTACCCTGGAACTTTGGGGCCAATGACCTTTCCCATTTCCCCTGGGCCCCCACCCATGGACAAAGGAACAACAGCATATTGCCAGCATAGCACTGAAATGTTGGGTCTGCACTGATGGGCTCTGGATCACTGGGAGTGGTGTTCAGGCTCCTGAACATTCCTGGGAAGGCCTCCTCCAAGACTAAATCAAAACAGATAGTGGTAATGGCTGGACTACATTGAATATTCAATCTCTCTCAAAGCATATAATTTAATAAGTTGAATTTGGGGGAATGATATCTCAATAAAGCTTATTATAAAAATGTGGTTGAAAGTTTTTCATATTTTTGCTTATGTCCTATTTTATTTGTTCAGGAGTTTTTGTTTAGTCTGTGGATTCCTGGGGAATCTCCAGTGACTACTCCTTAAGAGTAGTGTAACATCCTCCAGTGAATTCATTCCCAAGAGCCAATAATTTCATTTGGTTTTTGAAATTTATCAAGGCAACTTGTCAATGTTATTGCTTATCCAGCTTAATCACAGACCTAAGGGCATACTGAGGTTTGCCATACAAGTGTTGTTGTTTTTAAACAATCTGTGGTCAGATTTTTAAAATTCCAGGAGGAGATTTTTCTTTTGATGGCAAAAACTGTACCATGTACTTCTCACTGCTTTGAATCATAGGGGATACAGGAGAGGTTGACCCAAAACAGAGTCTAGATTTTATGGGGGTTGACAACATGCAGTATTACATCATTTTTTTAATTTTTATTCTATGTTTTCTTTTTTGGATTTTTGGGTCATACTCAACAATGCTAAAGGGTTACTTCTGGCTCTACACTCAGGAATTTCTCCCTGGCACTGTTCAAGTGGACCATATGGAATGTCAGGTATTGGACCCAGGTGAGCACATGCATGGCAAACTATCACTGTACTACCACTATGGCCCTAGTATTGCATAATTTATGGTCTCTCTAGGATATCAGAGTCAGAAAACTCAATACCAAAATCCTACCAAAATGCTTTATTAAATTATGTTAGACTTTTGAAGTTATTTAGAACTAGTATACAGATCCTTAGGATACTGCAAAATTAATGAAAAACACTACTTTAACAATAAAAATGGGGCCGGAGCGATGACCCAGTGAGTAGGGCGTTTGCCTTGCATGCGGCCGACCCATGCCGGCTGGGGTTCGATCCCGGCATCCCATATGGTCCCCCGAGCACCGCGGAGTGATTCCCTGAGTGCAGAGCCAGGAGTAAGCCCTGAGCATCGCCGGGTGTGACCCAAAAAAGCAAAAAAAAAAAATAATAATAAAACAATAAAAAATGCTCTTGTTATTTTGAAAAGAATGTATTTATTTTTTCATGTGGACATGCAAAATATTTCCCCAAGGCTATACATTATGTCTAATTCAGTAATTATCCACTCACTAATTTACACTATAATAATTAAATAAAATACTTTTATTTATTTAAAAATATTTCTATTTTTTCTCTTTTTTTTTGCCTTTTGAGTCACACTCAGTGATGGCTTTACACTCGGGATTGATTCCTGAAGGTGCTCAGGGGACCATATGGGAGGCCGGGATGAATCCAGGTTGTCTGTCTGTAAGATAAATGCCCTTTCCACTATTGCTCTGTACTATTGCTCTGGTACCCAGAATGCTTTCATTTTATTTTGGGGGCAGGTGATTCTCAAGTTGTGCGCAGGAGGCCTGAACACCCCACTGGTGATTCCTGGCCAACAGGGCTGGAAGTTCAGTGAAGGGATTGAGTTTGTGGTGCTGCTCAGGCCCTGTGGCCTGAAGTACTGAAACTCTCTGTCCCACCCAGGTGGTGTTCCTTGAACCTCAAGAACTACATTTTGTTCCTGCTCAGGGAACCATGTGATTCCAGGGATAAAAAGCCAAATATGCCCTAACTGTCATACTATATTTCAGCCTCTAATTTGTTTGTTTTCTGATTTATTTATCTATCTGGTAGCACTAAGGATTAAACACAGTGAGGAATAATTCTGCAAATAAAAGTGTTTATAATAAAATGCTCTGTGATGGTAATGCATAATTTAAAACCAAATCACAACATATTCTCAGGTTTGTTATCCGTTATAGTTCTTTTAAAATATCAGAAAATGCTTGCAATATAAATGACAGGTATAGATAAAAGAAATTGCATGACCATACTATTTCCTTTCCTTCTATATCATTTCTAAAGCACATAATAAAAAGGATAAAATGGGCCTACTAGATCCAAAATAAAAGGAGAGCAGATAGCAGCAGAAGATAGGTTTCAATATATTTTTTAAAATGGAATTTGGTGGAGTCCTGAGCCAACAAAAGGGCTTGCTGTGGTGAGATAGTCACAAAAACAAAGTACATTCATTCCTCAGAACCTCTACGGGACTTGGCACTAGGGAGATCTCTGTTTAGTATGGGGCAGAGCTGAAAACCGCAATAAATATCAGGGGTTTTTGGAGCATGTCAATGATTCCAGGTACCAGGAATTCTGCTTATTCATTTGAATCTTTTTTTTTTAACCTCTTTCTCCTTGACCAGATGGGAGATTTTGAATAAACAGAAAGGAGCAATCTCTCAAGGTTTTCCTCTGCTGTGCTCAGGAAACCAAATGTGGTGCCTTGATTGAACTGAGGTTGACCATGTGCAAGGCAAGACCCTTAATTTCTGTACAATCTCTCTGGCCCAACTATATGAATATTAATTATAAGTGAAAACCAAGATAACAAAACCTTGATGGGGGCCAAATAGTACCTATATTTAAAAGTAAAATAAGAAATAATCCTGAAAAGAATCAAAGTGATATTAAGCATAGAAGAAATACTACTAAGTATTTAATGCAATCAATTACTACCACCACCACCAGAATATCCCTCTAATAAATGAAAGCCCAACTCAAAATAAAGCTCTCCAAACTCCAAAGCTCTCTTCTGATTTCTGAAGATATGAACAAGGATAATGAAGTATCTATAAAACAAGATGAAATATATCTTAAAAAAGAGTGTAAAATAAAATTGTAAAAACATTTTCAAAAATGTGTTGGAAAATGAAAAAAGAACTATGTGAACGTGGAAGATTTATTCGCAATTTCTAACGTCCTAGGCAATAGTACTCATAGATGAAGGCACAAAAAGCAGTGTAGAGTCGTTGATTAATAGAAACCACTTCTTTGCATCTATCCCAAGTACCCAAAACTTCAGTGAGAAGACATCTATGCTCCTGTGTTTGATGCAGCACTGTTCACAACAAAATCTGAAGCTGTCCAGGTGCCCAAGAACAGATGACTGGATAAATAAATATGGTACTTGTACACGATGAAATACAGTTCAGGTGTAACAGTATTTACACGCAATTATGCTGCTACATGATGGATCTGGAGAGTTTCATGCTGAGTGAAGTTAGTGAGAAGGAAAGGGCAGACACAGAATAATCTTTTTTCATATTGAACTGCTTTTAGTCACTTCTGGTGATAGTTAGTGGTTACTCCTGGCTCTGCACTCAGGAATTACTCCTGGCGGTGCTCAGGGGACCAAATAGGATGTGGAGATAGAGCCCAGGTTGGCCGCATGCAAGGCAAAAGCCCTCCCACTGTACTATTGCTCTAACCCTTGAGAAGTAATTTTCAGTAGGAAGTTTAGCAAGGATTAGGGGATGGGGAGATTGAAGGAGGGTGGGAAGACAACTGGACAGTGCTAGAGGAAGTGAATACTCTAGTGAAGGTGATGGAGCCAGAAGGTTTTGTGAGAAGTGCACTCTGGTGGAGGGCACAGTGCCTGAAACCTACCATTAGCAGTACTGTGTGTCAAGTGTTCCAAACAAATAAACAAACAAACCATGAATATCTAGAATCAAGACAATGAAGTGACTTGATTCTAGAAATGAATTGACTATCACTATCACCATCACTATCTTCCCGTTCATTTGCTAGAGCAGGCACCAGTAGTATCTCCATATGTCCTGTCTCATGCTAGTAGAACCCAAAGGCATCCTCTTGCTCCAGGAACATAAAGAGCCTCAAACCATTATATTAGGTCATGGGAATGACCTAATATAAATGTTACTGGTATTTGGCATACCAAATACGACACGAGCAGCTTGTCAGGTTTGCCGTGCGGGTGGCATACTCTTGTAGTCACCTCTAAATAAAGCATTTATTGATGAACCGCAAGGCAGCTAGAAGACGCTCAAGCTGGGCTGTGATAGTCTGGTCTGCTGAGTGGAGGTGTGACAAGAGGGAAGTCGGATGTGGAAAATGGCAGCCCCTATGGAGTAGGGGGTCGTCTGGCTTGTTGTGAGGCTCTGCTGGGGTGGCAGGCCAGGACTAGAACCCGCCATGCCTCCCGGGCGCCTCATGAGCGCCTCCACCCAGCAGACCAAACTATCACAGCCTGGAGCATCGACACCACCCTGCTGCGGTTTTTTTTTTTCAATCCGCCCAGGTATGCTGAACCAGAGACTCTCAGATATGGGGCAGAGCTGCTACTTGCTCTCCCTGTACCCAGCTGCTCATGAGGCGCCGGGAGGCATGGCAGGTTCTAGCCCTGGCCATGAATTGACTATATTTTGTAAAATACTGGGAAAGACAGAGCCATGGGAACATACACACTTCAAATTATTTGCACAAATTTTGTTTTAAATATTGAAGAAGGTGGGTCCCCACCAGTGACTTGTGTGCGGCAGGGAGGAGAGAGATGGTCACTTTCTCCTGATCTTCCTCTGGCACAGCTGGAAAGACTAGTCCTTATCTAGATTTTACAATTCTTATCTTTGCCTCTCTGATGAAGAACTTCAGGAGGAGATGAGTGGTGAAGTAAAAACAGATTTTATTTGGCTGTTCTGAGGAAGGGAAAGGGGGAGATACAGTGAGAGTGAGTACACATCTCAAGAGGGGGATGCCTGTGCCACATACTCTCAGGCACATGTGCTTGGCCAGTGGACTCGGGCAGCATATCAGCGCCTTTCCTTTGTTCAAGATGGATTTTTTTTTCAAGATGGATTTTATAGGTTTTTTCTCAAGCTGCCCCACATGGGGAGCTAAGAGTGCATTGCTAAGTTATTGTCAAGGGGGTAGTGTTGGGAGTGGCGGATGTCTCTTTGAAATTCCTTTTCTGTTCTTTGTTCATGATAGAGCTGATGTTGGAGAATGGTCCATTCTTCTCAAGGTGTCATGACCAGGTAAAAAGTCTTATCAGGTCTTTGTTTCGGTGCTAAAGTCCTGATGGTCTTAGAGCTCAGTGGTTTGATTACCCTTTAGGACTTCCATTGCCACAGGAACCCTTTCCTGTCTCTCTGACTACAGAAATATGATTTTAACACATAATTCCCTACCCATCCCACCATCAATAAAAAGCTTGAGAATAGAATAAGGCATTTCTAGTGAATCTCCTAGGTGTATTTTAAGCAAAATGTTAGATGACATGTTATGGTTGAAGTAAGGAGTAAATAAAGAAAAACACTGATCCAGGAAGGAAATTCACATTTAACAAGGATTGGGAAGGCAACCTCTACATTACACACTACTGTCATTATTGTAATCTTAAAGAGACACTGGTCTTATAATTAAGAATTAAAAATCAAGTTTCTTAGAAAAAAAATCCCAGGGAAAAAAAGAGGGGCCAGATAAAAAGGGATTGAGATCAGATTAGGTGTGTTTGAAGATTTGAAAGTGTGTGTGTGTGTATTTTGTGTGTACATACATATATAGTGATAAATATTATAGTAGTTCCAAAGAAGAAGCTGGGAAATGTTATAAATTTGCTTCTAAAAATTTGATTCAAAAGTAAAAGGTAAAAATACATTTCAGAAAGGGGTAATTATACAAGAAAGGAAATGTAATCATGGTAATTACTTCACTCTGCAGTGCATGGTAATGTGAACAGTGATTTTTGATTTAACCTTTTTTGGGTTTGTTTTAATTATATTGAAATTGGGAGGAAAAGTGGCAGGCGGCAGAAAATCAAAATTAATAGGCACATATGTAGGGAGCTACACAAATTATTTATGAGTACAGAGGTGAAAGCTAAGAGAAGCAGAAAGAGGGAATGATTGTTTTTATGAACTGGAGAGAGTAGGAAAAGGTCCTGTTAGATTTTACTAACTCACCTAGTTGTATCATTTGATTAAATTTATATCACTATTAATGGAATTTTATACAATGAAAAAGCAAAAATCTCATAAAAGTCAGGAAAAGAAATTTTAATCTGTTAAACTATGTCGAATTATGGATAAGAAAAAATAACAGATTAGACTAATTTTGCTTTTAGTTAATCATATCCTTTCAGGTTGCTATAATAATGAACAGTCTTATTTTCCTGACTACACTTCACAACTCAGCTCCCAGGAGACAAGAGAACAAGGATCCATGTCAACAAAAGGAAAGCAGGATGAAATGGTTCTTTTCAAACCCAAGCCCTCACACAGTATTTTAAATCAAAGTCATTTCAAAAACTTTCATGACTGTCACATCTTGGAACTATTCCTCCTCCTGGCTCCAGTATCTGCAGAGTCTTGAAATGCCAGCATGGCGTGGCCTCAGGGCCTTTGCACTAGCAGTTTCCTTCTGCCTACATACTCTTGGATATTCACTGGGCTGTCACCTCACCTTCCTGAGGTTTTTATTTTAGTGGCATTTTACTATGCAATATTCATACCCAAAATGACCTTCATATGCAAATTATAACCCCCCTTTCTCAAGGGGCATTCACTTTTCCCTTCATTTTATGTCATATTTGATGATAACATATTTCATTTTTTTTCTTGTCTATCTCCTTCAAAAGGAATGTATGTTTCACATGGACAGGATTTTTTTTCTGTTTCATTTAGTGTTCTGCCCCTAAAAACAGTGATTGTGACATGATGGGCACTTTGTGCTTGTTGAATGACTCATGATAAATTTTCACCTTTTCTTTATAAAAAGGAGAGGCTAACAAGTATCTACCCAATGTTTCTTTTTGGCATCTCATCCATTAGCTACTAAAATAATTGTATTTCATCATTTAAAGAATTAACAGAGAAGGACATAGAATGCTTTAATAGCCTGTCCTTTAAAGGTTATCGCAAAATTACTAAAGAATAAAACTGAGAGCCAGGAATGAACTCAAAGAATCACATGCCCTGTTTGTTGGAGGCCTATGATTCATCTCTTACACCATATGGTCCCTGAAACGTTATCAAGGCCCCCTAAGCATAGAGCCAACATCACCAGGTGTGACCCAAAGACCCAAAATGTTTAATTGAAATAAATGAAAAATAAAACCAACAAGTCATTAGTCATACTATTTTATAGTCTATATCAGTTTATTTATTTATTTTTGATCTGAGAGAGACTTTATCAACTGGAAAAATAAGATATTTCAGTTTTGATAAAAAAGTTGTTGTATAGGAACTGGATACTCAGAATAGGTGTTACAGGCACTTGCCTTGCATGCAGCTCATTCCTGACTGCGTATATTCCTGAGTATCCCAGGAGTGACAACTGAGGGATACCTGAGCAGAGCCAGAAGTAGCCCTGTACTTGGCCAGGCTAGCCCAGATCCATCCCCTTCCAAGTAAAAGTCCCTATTAACATTAATTTGATGTTCAATAATTATGGTTTATATTCTGAAGGATAATCTACCACTTTAGATATTATGATGATGTAATAATTACGGATAAAAATAATAATACCCCTTTATGGCAACTAAGAATATTAAATTGATATTAATGTGATTTTTCTAGTATAAAGTAATGTATACAGCTTCAAGATTAATGGTTCAGGAATACAACATTACAACAGTTACAGAAATGTGACTAACTGTGACTCATTCTTGGAAACTCAGAGAATGGGTGGAGTTTTGGGGGGCTTTGTGATGTCCTGAGAACCTAGATTTTTTTCATTCAAGAGGTAAAACATTTGATTTTTGATTCTTCCCATCTTTATGCTCTACCATTCTAAGCATAACATGGTCTTCTGATCGGGCAATAGATTAAGCTGGCACAAAAATGCTAACTTCAATTCCACTACACCCTGCACAAAATCTATCTATCTATCTATCTATCTATCTATCTATCTATCTATCTATCTATCTATCTATCTATCTATCTATCTATCTATCTATCTATCTATCTATCTATCTATCTATCTATCTATCTATCTATCTATCTATCTATCTATCTATCTATCTATCTATCTATCTATCTATCTATCTTTTGGGTCACACCTGGTGATCCTCAGGGGGTTATTCCTGGCTCTGCACTTCCAGACTTCCCTCTAGTCACAACTCCACCCAGCAGACCAGACTATCACAGCCCGGCTCGTGCGGCTGCTAGCGGCCACGTGGTTTATCAATAAATGCTTTATTTAGAGGTGACTACAACAGTATGCCACCCGCACGGCAAGCCTGGCAAGCTGCTCGTGGCATTTAATATGCCAAATACCAGTAACATTTATATTATGTCATTCCTGTGACCTAATATAATTGTTTGAGGCTCTTTATGTTCCTGGAGCGGGCGGATGCCTTTGGGTTCTACTAGCATGAGGCGGGACATATGGAGATATTACTGGTGCCCGCTCTAGCAAATAGATGATTAACGGGAAGATAGTGATAGTGATAGCACTCAAGAATTATTCCTGCTGGTGCTAAGGTAATATATGGGATGGAACTGGGTAGGCTGTATGTAAGCCAAACGCCCTACCTACTGTGTTATCACTCCAACCCCACCATGTAAGAAATTTCTTCTTGCAGAATACTCTTGTTTAGAGTTGTACTGGATAGACTGCCCTCCTGGGTAGGAATAGGGTAGCACGCCTAGAGCAGAATTCACGAGTGTTCAGAGACATGTTGGTCATATGTGGTATATTTATGATTTCAGTGTTCAAATACTGAACCTACTAGTCATTAGCTAAGATATTTGGAATAATTAACATTTTTTTCCATTGCTGTTCGAGTCAGGGATGCTGTCTCGCTTGCCAAGGCATTGAAAATCAGATGGGCTGGACATGTAATGCAATTTGGAGATGACCGCTGGACTAGAGCCGTTACCGACTGGATCCCACGGGGTGTCAAAAGATCACGTGGTCGCCCATCTACAAGATGGTCAGACTTCTTTTTCAAGACCCTGAATGAATGGTTTGAGGCTCTTTGTATTACTGAAGCAACCAGATGCCATTGGGCTACACTGGCATGTGATAGGGTCAAATGGAAATGTTACTGGTGCCCACTTGAGCAAATCGATGAATAATGGGGTGTCAAGTGATCAAGTGAAGTGAAGTGCCTCAGGTATACCGTATTAGTAAGGGAAGATGAGTACCTTGTACAAATAAAATACTTATAATTATGCCAGCATCTGGTGAGTGCTCAGTAAATATGAATCCTCATTATTCATTGTTACTTTCCATTGTGATAGACATCCCAATTTCATTATCAAGTCAAAACTGGCTGCTGTCACAACAAACTAGACAATAGTTGAGGCCCAAATAGTTACTTCTATTATCTAGAGCTTTTAGGAATTAGGCATTTTATTCATTTTCTGTATCTGGATAATACAATGTATTAAATTACTGAGTGAATGAGGTTAAAGTTATGGTATAATGTGGCATTTCCAACCTTTTTCACAGATAACAGACTGGTAACAGTCATTCATACAAGATCCAAGACTGAGAGTTATAACCAAGGTGGTAGATTAGTGGTTTTTAAACTTTCTGTACTTGTAGAGCATCATCAGTCTACAATTAGTGGTCAAGGGCCAGTGTGATGAAGATTGATAGGTATCTAGTGGTCCTAAAGATGGGAGTTATTTCTGCAAATGATGTGTAATGAAATCATCATGCAGTAAAGCACATTCAACACTGTCATGAGAAAGTAATATCCAGCAGAAACATTTCCTCACAAGAATAAGGCCTGACTCTGAAGCAGGACATTCTTGGGGCCAAGAACAGGAAATAAAGATGGCCTAATTGGGCCTGCCAAGAAGGGGAAAAGATCTGGACAAGGCTCATAGACCCCAGAAGGTGGCCGTCTACCATGATGTATGTTTTTAACCCTGTTATGATGATTTAGGGAATCCTAATAACTTTGTCTACTTCTGTACTTCTGCTTTGCTTAAGATAAGGAATGTGGTCAGCTATCCTGAAGGTTGTGTAGAAGAAGGTATAAAATCTGATAGTTCAAAGCAAGACGAGGGCCTTTAGAGTCTCTTTCTAACTCACAGGGTCCTTGGGGCTCCTTAAGTGCTGAGCAAATAAACGTTCCTTTATTTACATTTCTGTTTCTGGAGAGTCTGTATCAAGTGACAGCCTAACACTATTACAAAGTTATGCTGGTGCAGAGTCCACAGACACATTGTTTTAGGATGAAGTTTTTTTTTTCTATGTGTTTTGCATTTCATACAGTGTCCAAATAAATTCATTAGTGTTACATACATGCATAAGCTTAAATATTCATATGCAACTAGAAACAAGAAAGAGAAAATGTGAGCTAGATTCTGAGACAATATTGTCAGAGACTCTCAGACAAAGAAATGGAGAGATAAAAAGCCTTTTGACTTTGCTAGAGGTCTCGGGGCTCCTAAGCAGTGGGGGAAGAGAGCCTTGGGGTTCAGAGGTGTTAGGTGTGGAGAGGAACAGACTGATTAGGAGTGTCACCTAACTGTGGTGGCGATTTGGAACCTGTTGGTAGTACTGAAGGTGCAATAGCTATGTATATCAAACACATTAATACTATTGCCATCAGTTTACCTAATCTACCATTAAAATAAATAAACATTTGGATTGAACTATAGCTAGTTTTCTTATTTGCAAGAAGCTAGGGAATCTTTTGAGGCACACTGGATCAGGTCAGAATTGTCATATTCATAGTTTTTCCCCTTTGAATGTTTTCCACGTTGTTCTTGTCCTGTGGATACACCATGGATTGATTCTGCAAATGGATATTGTTTCCACTTTTTTTAAAAGCTGCAAGAAAATAAGTCAAGTTTTCAGTAGCTGAGCCCAGAGGTTTCTTGAGAACAGTCTCTCCTCTGTTCTCTGTCATAGGGACTTTGACAGCAGTCTCTCCTCTGACATAGAGACTTTGTGAGTACTTTTTCTTCCTTGGAAAAGTGAAGGATGCTGTTACTATTACACATAATTATCAGGCTAGCTGCTCCCCTTTGCTGAAGGAAAAGAGCAGGCTATTCATCTGGATAGTACCATTTTGGTTTCATTATAAAGATAAGTTTCTTTCTTTAAACATTTTTATTGGATCCTGATATATACAACTATTCACTTGTTACTGCTGGGAAATCCCCTGAAACCTAGGGCAGTGTGAAAATGGGAAGAAGGTAGTGTTATTTTTTAAAGCAGGTGGTTGATTGCTTTGCCCACCTTTGTTCTGTGTTCATTTAGAGAACACCCCTTCCCTCCCCTCTCTCCCCAAAGGATTCTAAGAAAACCAATCTGAAGGCCGTTGGGGCCCACAGCCACTCAGGCCTTTTTTTTCCTATAAAATAGATATTTAGCAACACAGCAGGTTGCAAAAGTGTGTTTGCTTTCATCCTGGGGCAAACAAGGGCTGGTCCCGCGACATCCTGTTTGCCTGTATGCACATAATCATGCAACCCATGTGTGTGGCGTATGTGTGTGTGTGTGTGTGTGTGTGTGTGTGTGTGTGCACATGCATGCATGCATGTCTGTGTAGGTACTGGATGTTGAATTCTCCATAGTCTTTGTTAATCAGTACATAGGTTGTGTGCCTATTTGGACACTGTAGCAGAAGCCTGGATTTCTGGTTAAAAATCTCTCCGCCTGAACATGTCTGTAGGAAATCACCACATTGCTGTTGCCAGGGGTCATTAAATGTACAGGGAAGGAGGAGGCCAGGCAGAGATGCTCTTCCTTGTCTTAAATGAGCAAGGGTTAGTGCAGAACACTGGTGAGGAGCAAGTTATATACAATCCTGGCCACTCCAGTCCCCCTCCTGGGGACTGCGAAATTCTATGCCACTGTGAAGCAGCTTAGAAATGAGCCGACAAAGAAGTCCATTGACTTTAACGTGAATATGCTTGAATCACACAGAAGACAAGAATAAATCACCTTACAAATGTGTCTGGTGTCATTTTCGCGGCTGGCTCCTCCACCTCCCCCCCCCCCCCAGCCCTTTTGTTCTTCGTGGATGTTTTCGTTATCTGCTGCATCTTTCCGAAGTCTCCCTTTTCCAGGGATTTTTCCAAAGGGCTACTAGGGTGGGAGCTAGGTGCTGCTGCAGTATGAATCTTTTAAAAGCTGCCTAAGAAATATTTAAGAGCCTGGTCGAGGAGGAACGGCTCTCCCAGGCATAATTTTTGGTGCTGGTTGCAGCAGGGAGCGTATGCTGGGAGGAAAGTATTATTTTTCTAAATGGAAGGTGTCAGATGGTCACGCAATGTGACTGCATGTTCGAGATCACTGCCTCCCATCTGCAATTTGTGACGTGTGAAAGATTCTGCCCAAATGTGCTCACCAACTGGAAATCCTCGGCACTTTTTTTCCTTATCAGGAGAGACCAAGATAACCAATGGTTTACAGATCAGGGATCCTATCAAATTAATATCACTGTAGGATAAAATCTGTTTTAAATACAACTCCTAAACTCCAGCAAAGTTAACTAGTACAAACAAATTCATTCATCTGATTAAGAACCAAAGCTCAGGAAACAACAAAAAATAAAATCTGCTTATCACCATACTTCACTTAAAAACAGGCTGTATATCAAAGATGATATATTTTTCCATGCTAATTAATGCCAAACAGACCTAGGACTGAAGTGAAACCTTTTCTTTGAATCTGGGTGGGATTTTCCTTGCTTCCTCTCTTCAAACTAACAAAGAATGGAGTATTTAGTCTCTGCCTAAATGGGGGTTCCACTGATTGAACTAAACTCCAACCTTTAAGTTCTGTTTATTCTTGGCTAGGCATAATTCCCAGCTTCACAGATAAAAGGGTCGTAAAAGGCTCATAAGGTGCTTTGGACATCAAACAGCTCATACAAAACAATATCTTGATGAGTTAAGTGCAAATGAATCAGAAACACAATGGGCTAAAACTCCCTTGCTGTTCACAGGGGTTGACAGCTCCAGGAGAAAAGTGCTTGGCTCTGCAAAGGATACCTTGGGTTTCATCCCCAAACCTTGGAGAGGAGTTTCTAGGTTTGGTCTAGCTACAAGGCAGACTTAATTAGCTTTGCTGATTTCAAGCCTGGTGGAGTCCCTAGAAGGAGGAAGAACGTGCGTGGGTTTTCCTCTTCTCTCTATAAAATGGGAAAGAGAACACGGGGCAGGCAACTCTCATGTGAGTGCCAAAGCTGTGTTCCTCCTCCAATCATTTTATGTCTTAGATTTTGCATCACAAAGCTCTTCACAATGAGCGATAAAATATAGAGGGATTACAAAGTCAAGAGATGGATCACCATCACCGTTTTGTGAAGCAGCATGCTTGTGCTGCTGAGGCTAGTAGGGAAGCTTAAATCCTCTGTGCGCAAGCACTGTCTGGAGCACAACACACTGACATGACATTTTCCCCAGCAAGTCCCCACAGCCACATTTCAGGGCCAAATTAGCGACCTGAGAATTTGACCCTGAAATTCTCACCATGGAACATACTGTGAGCTGCCTGCCTCTTTTGAGAGGGTAACCCATTTAGGTCAAGGAAAAATCACCATGTTGGAAAAAAGGAAAAGGCCAAACATCAGCTTTCACAGAGGAGAAAGGGAGCACGTGGGTAATAGGAAACTGGTCCCAGAAGAAATGTATCTGCAAA
This sequence comes from Cryptotis parvus, assembly GCA_021461705.1. Taxonomy (NCBI): domain Eukaryota; kingdom Metazoa; phylum Chordata; class Mammalia; order Eulipotyphla; family Soricidae; genus Cryptotis; species Cryptotis parvus. Next base: position 107,334 of record JAJIBD010006541.1, on the reverse strand, counting down.
CCCAGGGCTAGCAGAGACAGACAGGCCTGATTCAGGAAGAGCCTGGCTTCATCTCGATAGTAAAGCCCTCCTCTTTTCTCTTAGCTAATTCAAATCCTGCTAATTCTTTACTTCTCTTTGCAAATCCATCTTCCTTTGTAAATGCTTTCATCCGGTTAGGAGCCCCAAGTGAATAATATGTTCTGCTCTTCCTCCTCTCAATACAAGTTTTGCCTCTACAACCACTTTTGACAATTAGCCATCATCTATGTGGGCTGCCTCAAAATAAAAGTCCATAATTTTTTAGTGGGCTGGTACATTTCATAATTTTTTTAGTTGTACTTTAATATTTAGATGAAAGTTTTCTTGAGGCAAAGGCAAAGGTTTATTGGAGTAGAGGAAGAGGCCGATTTTGTATTAGGCTGATGCCATTTCACTGAGGTGGCCTATAGGTAGGTGTTCCTGCACCGTTTTCAGTGGCTAGGAAATCAACACAGTGCGAACCCAGGTTAACGTCAAAGGATATGCATGATACGGGGACTGAAATCCTCTTTGAAGACAGTCTTTCTTTAGATGATAAACTTGGCAAATAGGAATTAATCAGTTAATTTCTGACAACCTCATTCAGACGCATAAAAAATCAAAGAATTCTCAGGAGTGTGTTTATTCTTTTGCTTCAGAGTGAGACAAACATCTTTGTGCTTCAGAAGCCCTGTCTTGGTCCCCTCTGGGGACAGGTGTCTAGGTAACAGTCACATTCCTTCCTTGTGGTAGTCATCTGGAATTTGTGATCAGTTGAGGAAGGGGCAGTTAGTATATTTTAGTTCTGTCAATATGGAAATCAGTCTGCTCCAGAGCTGAAGCCCATTCATATCATATTAAAATCACCTTGAAGGGAATTCTGCAAAACAGTGATCCTGGACCTGGAACTTAGGAATCCGGAGTCAGTACATCTGCAATGGGGCATATAGGTAATTGCGTTTTCTTTCTTTTTTTTTTTCTTTAAATTCACCAGTTGCTTCTAATATGAATTCAGGATTGAGGAGCATTGGGCAACCATGGTGGAATCATAGCCGGTGAGTGAAAAGAATGCTGAAAGAGAATTTGTTCTGATGGAAGGAGCCTCCTTACATATCCCAACTTTATTTCATAGCATAGTAACCAGTGTAGTGCCAAGTCTTCTATTCAGTCCAGCCCATGTTGATCCATGTTTAGAGAGAACATGTCTACCACATAAGAGTCTTAACATTTTCCTTTTTCATGCTGTGATGCTTGGTGGTGGGAGTGTGGTCTTCTCTTAATGAAAATTGTGCAGATTTTCTTGTAGCTATAAAAGAAGATGAAATCTTGTAGTTTGCTGCAAGTTGGTTGGAACTTGAGGATGTTATGTTAAAGGAAATAAATCAGAGGGAGGATAAAAACCAAATGATTTCATTCATCTGTAGTATACAGAGAAGAGACAGGACTATATTGAATGATAATGAAACCTTGGCCTTGGTTTACAAGCATGAGGTTTACCAGGCAAATGTCTAGAGGAAGAGACAGAGTAGACTAGTAATGATGTAGGAACAGTGGTCTTGAATACTTTGCTGGTGTGATTGTGAGTAACTGTAACTATGTCCACCAAACATCTAAAATTATGAATGTTAACACTATTATAACAATGTTATCTTAAACAATGATACATTTTGTACATTTTGGGGCCATACCAAGTGATGCTCAGGGCTTAAACCTGAATTTGTACTCAGAGATCACTCCTGATGGGGGCTCAGGCGTCCATATATCATAAAGGGTGCCAGGCAGGGATTGAACACAGATTGGTATGTGCAAGACAAGTGCCCTATCTATTGTAGATTGCTATGGCACAACATAACAAATATTTCTTCAAAGATGGATTGGATCTGGGTCTGTAATAAAGACAGTGAAGCAACACACTAGATGAATTTGAACCATCATTTCAATCCAATTTCATATTTTCCACTGAAACAATGGGTTCTATTATCTTCCATCTATTGCCATAGAGACTTTGCATTTATAGGTGATTCCCATCCCCTATACCTCTTGGGCCATGGCAAACTCCAACTAACATTTCTAAACACTCAGTTTGACACGGGATTACAGTACATATTTAAGCTTCCGAATGCCATGTTAATGAGCGAAATGACTTTTTTGCATATGAAGTCTTGTCATATCCTGTGATAGTCCCCCAGAATGAAGAGAATGGCTCCCAGGGGGTCCACATCACATCTATATTCTCTCAAAAGGGGAGTGGGAAATAGCATTTACTGGGGGTGGTATAGAATCAGTGTTTCTGTAAAGGTCAGAGAAAGAGAGCAGGCAGTAAGTCCAAATCATAAAGCAAAAAAAAAAAAAAAGAGAAAGAACCACATATGGAAGACTCCGGCTAGTCAAAGGAAAACATGTTTGCCACATTTCATGTTTTTTGAAATGGTCAAAGCTTTGCCAGAATTTAAAATATTTATAATGCCCAACGCTTAACCTCTATTTTTTTCTTATTTTATGTACCTTACCTGGCAGATTTTGTCTACTTTCAATTATCTTGCTATTTTTTTCCTAATTCCCCAATTACACTTTTTAGTTTACAGTTCTTATCCTGAGCTGTATTCATCTAATAAATGACAACCCCAGTTTGATTTCTCATCACTTGATCACTTGAATCCCGTTATTTATCGATTTTCTCGAGCGGGCACCAGTAACATTTCTATTGGACTCTATCACGTGCCAATGTAGCCCAATGACATCTGGTTGATTCAGGAATATGAAGAGCCTCAAACCGTTCATTCAGAGTCTTAACAAGGAAGTCTGACCATCTTGTAGGTGGGCGGCCACATGATCTTTTGACATCCCGTGGGATCCAGTCAGTAACGGCTCTAGTCCAGCGGTTGTTTCCAAATCGCATTACATGTCCAGCCCATCTGATTTTCGATGCCTTGGCAAACGAGACAGTGTCCCTGATTCTGGAATAGTGACGGAGGTCAGAACTCCAGATTCCTTCTCTCACTTGAGTGAGGCGTGATATTCCAAGCATAGCTCTTTCGATTCCTCTCTGGGAGACCCGATTAGCATTCTCATCCTGCTTTTCGTAGGGCCAAGGTCTCTGAGGCGTATGTTATTGCAGGGAGAATGGTGGAGTCAAATAGATGTGCCCAGAGCCGGAGGTTCTTTGTACTTTTAGCTATTTCTTTGTCCTTTTTAGCTATTGTGGGAGAGAGAATTTCCAGGCCATTGGAGGTAGGAATAGGGCACTTGTGGGGGACGGTGCTGGAACAATGTAGGATTGAAACTATCATGAACATTTTTGTAATTGTATATCACACGGTACTACAATAAAAATTTAAAAACATAAATAAAAAGATGAAATATAAACAATAAAAAAAGATTGGTGGTAGGTTGAATCTATTCACACAGCTGCTCAGATCCTGATTCCTAGAACCTAAGAAACTAGGAAGTTATTTCACATGACAAAAGGAACTTCTGAATAGCAGGTGTAATAGCAAGTAGAATAAATAGAATGGACATAATCATGTAATCATGAGAGAGAGACAGACAAAAGGAGGGAGTGAGGAAGAAAAGGAGAGGAGATGAGATTACTGAAGTAGAGGCAGGAGTTAAGGTGGAATTACATATGGGCTACCATAGTTAGAATATGGTAAACTCAAAGAAATAGATTCTCTACCCAAACCCCCTGAATGAATGTATCCTTGTGTACTTGCAGAGTTACAACATTCAGAAATGTAAGAGAACAAATAAGTATTATTTTAAATTGTTAAGTTTCAGTCAATATGTCACAACAGAAGCATAAGTAAATGCAGGCTCAACTCTATCCCTTCCTCTAGTTCACTATCACTATCACTATCTTCCCGTTAATCATCTATTTGCTAGAGCGGGCACCAGTAATATCTCCATATGTCCTGTCTCATGCTAGTAGAACCCAAAAGGCATCCTCTTGCTCCAGGAACATAAAGAGCCTCAAACAATTATATTAGGTCACGGGAATGACCTAATATAAATGTTACTGGTATTTGGCATATCAAATACGACATGAGCAGCTTGCCAGGCTTGCCGTGCGGGTGGCATACTGTTGTAGTCACCTCTAAATAAAGCTTTTTTTGATGAACCGCGTGGCCGCTTAGCGGCCGCTCAAAGCCGAGCTGTGATAGTCTGGTCAGCTGGGTGGAGTTGTGACGAGAGGGAAGTCCGGATGTGGAAAATGGTGGGCCCCATGGAGTGGGGGGATGGTGGTCTGGCTTGTTGTGAGGCTCAGCTGGGATGGCAGGCCAGGGCTAGAACCCGCCATGCCTCCCAGGCGTCTCACGAGCAGCTGAGCACAGGGAGAGCAAGTAGCAGCTCTGCCCCCATGTCTGAGAGTCTCTGGTTCATCATACCTGGGCCGGATTGAGAAAAACTGCTGCAGTGTGGCTGTGGATGATCCGGGCTGTGATAGTCTGGTCTGCTGGGTGGAGTTGTGACGAGAGGGAAGTCGGATGTGGAAAATGGCGGGCCCCATGGAGTGGGGGATGGTGGTCTGACTTGTTGTGAGGCTCAGCTGGTATGGCAGGCCAGGGCTAGAACCCGCCATGCCTCCCAGGCACCTCACGAGCAGCTGGGCACAGGAGAGCAAGTAGCAGCTCTGCCCCATGTCTGAGAGTCTTCCTCTAGTTATGAACCTTTAAAGTTTTTCCCTATGTGCTGGAAAGAAGCATCCTAAAACACAAACCTAATGACGACCATTCCAAACACCAGAATAGACCATGTGAGAACAAATCTTTTCCATCCTTGTTTCTTAGAACTAAGCCCACACCTATAATATAGCTTATGTTGAAGCAACTGGAAACCAAAAAATAAAAAGGTTAGCAGAGGAGCCATGATAACTTAGGGAAATGCTAAGTGATAACTCTGAGCTTTGCAACACATTTGAGGCCTTAACGTTATGGTTAGGGTTCTCTTATCTTCTGTGAAGTGGAAGATGGTGTGAAGGAAACTAAGTCCTAAGAATAATTGGTGTCTATGTAGTGGTAGGACCAGAAGATAAATAATAGGAAAGACAGTCTCTGAGAAGCTATTGGGAAAAGAGAAATAGATGACAAATGCTAAAATTGAATGTACATTGACAAAGAATATAGAGCCCAAAATAAGTTTTTTGACCAGCATGCAATTGACAATAGTGAGCCATTGTGGTGATGGATTGTTTAGGTCTCAACTTCTCTCCCTTTAAGGAGAATTTTACGCTGCTGTCCTCCCCTCACTTCTCCAATTTTTTTCAACCCAGTAGATGCATATAAAACTGTTTATTTTCTGACTCCAACTTATTATTTCAAGCATTCTTTGACCATTTATTCTTTCACTCTTAAGGAGCAGAGGTTGGGCCTCACCTTGAGCTGGCTTTGTGTTCAGGGGGCTACCCCCCAGTGGTTATCTGGAGACCAAGAGGACCTCGGGACTGAAACTGGTCTACTGCAGACAGCGAATGTGCTCAGCCCTTTGAGCTAACTCCGGCTCTTTTATTCCTATTCTTCTGACACTTCTCCATTTTTAGGCCTCAAAATTCTACTAAATAAGCAGTAAGGTTTATTTTGCAATTTTATATCAGACATAATAGTTTATAATGAGCAAATCTGGTTACATTAGTAGCTTATGACCAGCCCTACTAAAACATATGTCACACTATATTTTAATAAACTTTTTAATTATTATTCTCTCAAAACCACTTTTAAAGGTGGAGTGTATGGCCTATTAAAATGGAAGTTTGGTTCTACAAAGGAGCTGGTAAATATTTGCACAATTAAATGCAACAATGAATGTAGGGTGCTAGGACAAGTTAAGAAAGGCAAGCTAACTATAAGATTCTACACACACATATAACATATGTATCTGCATCCATATATACAGGACAATCTGTGTGTATATATTTATATAAAAGTAAACACAATACAAGTATACAATTACCTAACAAGACTAATTTTAGAGTAAGTGAAAAAGAAGCAGGTCTAAGTTCCTCAAGAGGAGACCCTTTCTATATGTTATTTAAAGGTTGAGCTCTTTCCTTTAAATGTTCAATATTGGGGCCAGAGGGAAGTACAGTTTGGTAAGGCACTTGTTTTGCATGTGTCCAACCTGGGTTCAATTCATGGCATCCCATATGGTCCCCCCAAACCTACTGGGAGTGATTCCTGAGTGCAGAGCCAGGAATAACCCCTGATATTTGCTAGATGTGCCCCACAACAATACAGAAAATGGTCAATATTTTGTTATTCTTCATTGTAATAATACGCATCTCATTTACATGTGTTTCACTTATGTATCTTTTGCCAATAAAAAGTTCATTGACAAGAATTAATGCTTTTTGCTAAATTTGAAAGTCTATAAGAGCTATTACTGTGGTGTGTACAGTGACAATTCATGGCAGACACCTTTGAGACCCAGCATGACCATTTAAACCAACTCTGGTACTTTGGAATACTATCAATTGCAACTTCCTTCTTAAACCAGGTGCTTCTTAGAGTATTATATGTAGAACTCTGAGATTTGGTGTCATCTTGGAAGTCATACACCTTTAGGACTATCTTTGTAGAATTTCTATTATTCTTTCTTCATTGTATAGGTAGCAATACAACACATTTTTGACATATGGTTGTTCATCCTTTCAAAACAATGTTTTCTGGTAATTCAAACATTGGCATTTTTGTAAATTTATAATATTTTTAAGGGACGATAATGATAGTACAGTGAGTAAGGCATTTGCATTGCACACAGTCAGCCTGGTTTCAATACCTAGCATCCATTATCATTCCCTAAGCATTACCTGGAGTAATTCCTGAGTGCTGAGCCATGAGTAACCCCTGAGCATCACTGGGTGTGATCCCAACATCCTAAAAAGGTAAAAAAAGTTAAAAATCTTAAAAAATCAATGCTATAATACTTGGTGACTGTATTGCTTCATACAATTTAGTGCTTTAAAATGTGCTCTATATTCCTAAATTGATAATATTTAATTGCTAGATTCTCAATAGAACACTGACAAATTACGTGACATCTAATAATATCAAGCTCTTGTTTTTTTTTTTGGTTTTGTTTAAAAGAGAAATTAGATGGGGTGAAGAATTGCAATTTTGTTCCTTACTAGGTGTAATATTTCAAGAAAAATACAAATACTGTGGTTGAAAGAACTGTGATCTAGAAGGATGGAGTTTGAACAGTTTCCACCACCATTCTCTTGTGTGACTTTGAGGTAACTATCACTATTTCTCTTGTATTGTATTTCCTCACTAATAAAATTATAATACAGAACCATCTAATGTATCAATAATTTATGATGAATATAGTTTTAAATCAACACATACATTTTTTTCCTTTATTAAAAAGAGAGCAAAAACTTCTAGATTGCTGTGTCTAGTAATATTTATTAAATAGATGATCCTAGATACATAATATACTGTCTGAACTGTCTTCCTGTTTATCATCGATTTGCTCAAGTGGGCACCAGTAACATCTCCATATGACCTGTCTCATGCAAGTAGAGCCCAAGGACACCTGCTTGCTCCAGGAACATAAAGAGCCTCAAACCATTCCATCAGGTCATGGGAATGAGGTCTATAACTGTTACTGTTATCTGGCATATCAAATATGATATTTGATATTTGATACAAAATATAAGAACCCTAAAACAATACTAGACTATAATACTTTCATGATAAATTTTGAAGCTATAATCCAAATAAACTCCTGTAAATATAAAAGGGCAACTAATCAGAGAACAAGGGAAGGCCAATTCCTTTCAACCATTTCCTTCAATATTAGGACATTCAGAACTCAATTTGCCTTGAGAATAGACTTTTAAGCCAAAACAATAGCTCCCTTTGTGAATTAACATCAGGCAGAGCATTAACACTCCAAGGGCCACAGAATGTTAGTTTCAGTTTGAGGTCCTGACTTTCTTAAGCATCATTTAGTAGCTGCAAATTGGTGATCTTCACAATTATGACTCTAAATCAGCCATGATTCTCTTGTTCTTAATAATTTGGCATCTGTTATTGCTTTGATCCTCAAAGAAGACAACATTGTTGCCATAAATCAAAGCAAAGATTGAAGGTGCTTTCCAACATGCAGGGTGGGAAAACCGAGAAGCTTCCACATGGATTAGGTTTGATGTTACAGAAGCTCTTTAAGAGCTATCGGGAAGATAAGGGTGCTTAAACTACTCAGAGTGTAAGAGAGAGAAATGTCAACACACATTGAAAAGAGCATTTCAAGGTCTTCAGTGGAAATTATTTTATCAGTGGGAGTGTTTTCAACTCCATCCCACAAATCCCAATCAGTGGCAATCTCAAAATCCCTCCAACTCTTTATGAGGTGAGAAAAGCCATCAAGCAGATGAAAAACAACAAGGCATCTGGAGCTGATGGAATCCCTGCTGAAATCTTCAAATCGGCTGAGGAAAATGCACACTATGGCTCCTCGCTCTCATCTTGAAGCCTTAGAATGATGAAGAAAATCCAGATGACAACAAGGACGTTGCAGTTGTGACCATTTTAAGGCAAGGACACAAAGATAATTGGAAAATGAGTGTTCTCTCTCTTTTCTAAGGAAAGTTCTTCCTGAGGGCGTCCATGCTGCTTTTTGAAAGTCAATATACATGCTAAAGACATGTAATGCTTAACTTCAGTTCTTGGTGAGAGTACTCTCTCTTCCTGTTGTATTTGCTGTGAATTGCACTAACACCAACCAGTGCAAACCACTGCAGATACTTACTGGATAATGATTACATTGTCACCAGTTTCATGTTTTCTCATAGCTTCTAGGCAATTTTAAGACACTAATCTCATTTCTATTTCTCTCTTCAAATAACCACAATTAGTAGGTGGCTAGTAGGTGTTGAATAAATAAATAATTACTGGGACAGCACTCAAGATTAGCTGCATGTATATAATATTTGGCTGATAAATGAAGAACATGGTTGCCATATGCCATGGGCTCTTCTGGTTCTGGCACTGGGAAGACATGCAGAGGATGGAATGGGATTGGGCACAGGCACGGCCACTTTCCTTCATCATCTGCAAGAGTGAAGGCAGATGGTGGAGAAGCATCAGTAAACTGGAGAGCTTGCAATTCAGTAAGGGATAAAAGAGGCTCCAATGTCAGCCTCCGCTTTCATTGCTGCTGATGTAGTTTCCATTCAGAATTGAGCAGTGAGCTACCTCTGGGTTACAATGAGCAAAACGCTCCCATCCTGCAGATGAGTGAGCTGAGATACGGAGGTTAATTGATTGGCCAGTTCCAAATTCAGAACTAAGCTCTGATTTGTCTAGCTATAAACTCTGCATTTTTTCTGCCCTGCATCTAAGCCAGAAGGCCAAATTAAACTGTCCCGTCAAAGCAACGTGGGCCTGGGGTAGGGGCAATGTGGGTCCTCTCTCTGCTCCACAGACACAGAGATAATACAGTGCACTATGTTAATTAACACTTAAAGCTGATACAGACGAAAATAAACAAATGCGCACCCATTCTGGTTCCACTTCTAAGACCTCATCCCGAGACCGTAACACAGTTTGTTTTACAGCTTCCCCGGTCACGTGAGAGCCAGCATAATGAAACCTCTCTAATCTCTATTTTTCTAAAGTCTGTGTAGATACAGATGGCTCTGTTTTGGTCTCTGGGTTTTATTCTTATTTTGCCACAATTTTAACCTTTTATGTATCTCTTTCTGTGAGATATTCTCACTCTTTCCTCATTGCCCAGAGGCTCTGAAAGGCCTTTCATTTTAAGCTTCTATTGCTAATATAGCGTATTGTTCTTTAGAATTATTTGGAATATTAATATAGCAGAAGATGTACTGCCATTGTCCTTGTAGGATTCTGACACATAGAGAAGCCATTTTTCTATCCAGGAGGACAATCATAGTAGTTCCTTTTTTAATAGCAAAGGTTACAAAGGATCCATAATCAGATAATCAGCTGTGCCCAGAAGCTACTGAGTGACAGAAACAGAAGGGGCTGGAGGAATCTCACCTCCTATATGTGTTTTATGGTTGTGGGAAGAAAGGCTAGGAAGGAAGCAATTACATGAAGAAAGGTGGATGTGACATAGATCCTGACAAACCAAAAAGGCAGAACTGCCAAGATTCACATGGAGGGTTGAATTCAGAAGGGAAGAATAGCAACATGAGCAGTCTGCAAAGCGCGCTGCTCAGACTTCGGCACATTTTGAACTCCAGAGTCCAGTTGCTACACAAACTAGACACATTTAAAAGTGAGCAAAGCATCCCCACATGTTTGCATACACGAGGTAAACAGCTCCAGGAGAGATTTAAAGGAGGACCCTGCATTGTTCTTGGAGCCATTCAAGCATGGGAAGGGTGGAATTCCATCTGTTCAGTTCAGTTAGGTTCAGTGAACTGGGTCACTTTTAATGGGTCACTAAATTCTGACTATCTAAAAATTACAGTTAATGTGTTTTAAAAATCTTGAGCTGCATGACAAGAACACCTTATCGCTTGTTCTTCCTTGCCCTTGGGTTGCTCACCTCTGATTATGGGTAAACTGGAGCTCCTTTCTTTCTTTTTATTTATTCACCTTTTTGTTTTTGCTTTTTGGGCCACACCCAGCAATGCTCAGGGGTTGTTCCTGGCTATGCACTCAGGAATTACTCCTGGCAGTGCTTGGGGGACCGACCATATGGGATGCCAGAGAATCCAAGCCTGGTCTGTAGCCTGCAAGACAAATATCTCCCCACTAGAGTTCCTTTCTTTAGATGGAGAAATTGGGTCATTGTATCCCATATCAAGTGCTACCAATAGTTTTCCAAGAAGAAAAAATGAAACCCATGTCAAATTCCTTCCTCCAGTCTCTCCCACATAGGAGTTTTGTGAGCGTGGTGATTGTTTCTCATTCCTATGAGATTGACTTGGGAACATCTCTGAGGTGGAAGAATGAGATAGAGTCTGAGAAAACAGAAAAATCTATTATAGAAAAAATATAGGAGAAAGGCAAAAAAACCACAGTTCATCTCTCAGGAGTAGGTTTCAAAGTGTCCAAGCAAAGGATACTCCAGAGAATATTCCTGGATTTTGGCTTTTCAGAGTCATAGTTTATTTCCAATTTCATAAGGTGGATTGACATCCCAAGCTTTAAGCTGTGGCTCATGTTGGTAAAAATTAGAGTGAGAAAGGAAAATAGATTTTATGGCACTATTAGAAACATGTGACCTAAACTATAATAATAATTTTTTTAAGTCAAGTGGATTTTGTTCTATCACTGGGTTTTAGGTAACTTTGTTTCTTCTCCATATTCTCTCATATTGAAAATATACGTTTATCTTCCTGGCTGGATACTTGGCTAGGAGGCTTCTCATTTCAAAGTTCTGCCCAGAAGGTCAGAATGACAAAACTTTAGTGATGGACTAGAACAGGAAGAGCTGAAAGAAACACTTGAAATTTCAAATGGAAAATAATACAAAACCAGTCCAATAACAGGACAGCTGCAAGTTTCAAAAAGCAATACTTCCAAACATGGATTGAAAACATATTATATATATTTTTAATATGTGCTATGATAAGGATATATAGTGATATGTTAAAAATAAACATAATGGTATTGGGACAATAGATACAGAATTATGATGAAAATGATCAATGAAATCTTTCATAGTCATGGGATGTTTACTTTTCTTACCTGGAAACAGCTAGCTGAGATTTCTTTGCTCAAACTGACATTTAACTTTTGGAAGGGCTAGATTACATGAGGGGGGAAACAGTTTTCATTTTTCTTAATGGCAAAGCATATTACTGAAGAATTACACTTTAAAAAAAATCAAAAGTGCCAAAGCATGTAGAGCGCAGATGAGGACACCTTTCCTTGGAGCATCTATTTGCATGCTGTGACGGCCAGCAGTGATTAGGGGCATGTAAATTTAGTCTGTCCATTCAGGCAGAAGGGATTGCCCCCACCTTAGTCTTTCTTTATATAGTTTTCACACCTGCCAGCCTGGGCAGAAATGTCCCTATTCCCTTAGAGAGGGCTCATATTCGGAGGTCAGAGGCTAACCCCAGAACAATAGCTATACATGACTAGGGTCTCTCCTTTAGTCTGTTTCCTCCTCAAATCCCCAACAGGGTACTCCTAGATGACAAGACCAAAGCTTCTTTCTCCTGTTTATTCTTGTTCTCTCTAGCTCCATTCCGAACTGGTCTTCCCCTGTGGAAATCTTTCTCCGCCACTGATATGATAAACCCTCCTTACCAGTCCCTGTAACCCCTAGTTTACATAGAATAAAGCATGATTTCTCAAGCAGACATGTAGTACATCATTATAGTATTTGAAATTTCAAACTTTCTTTCTGAACCCTACTTATTTGTAGAATTTTGCTCATTCTTCAAGATGCAGCTTACAACTCTCCATGAAGTCATTTCTGAAATATTTACTCAGCCCTCCCATCCTATTCTACATCATGGATACTGGCACTTCTATTTTCTGCATATTAGAGCCTTAATCTCAGGGAAACATAATATTCACTTTTCTCCTTATCTCCCTACCTAGACTGTGTAGACTCAAACCAAGAATATACCCAGTTCTAGAGTTGTGTTCAATATTTATTGGGAAAAAAAATGTTTAACTGAATTTCTGTTTTTAATACAAATTTTCCTTCTGCTCTCTACTGCAGCCTAATTTAATATAGTCCCAAAATATTATGTCATCCATGTTATTCTCCCTTTTCTCACATGCTTAATAATATTTATAAATTCAAGCTTCTTTTAACATGTGCTTGCTTGTTGATGCTCTTTTTCATTGAATATAAACCCTATAAAGCAAAAGATAACACTTTTGTTTAGTCATTACCCCAATCCTGGATCTGTGCCTGCTTAGAATTTCTTGAATATAATAATAAATTAATGACCTTTCCAGCAAAGGACATGGAATTACAAATACCTTATATTTAATTCTTTGAAAAAATAACCACATTACTGTTTTCATCTTATTAATTTTATTCTTATTTTGATAATTCTTTTCTATAGCTTTCCCATAGTTTAATACTAAAAATAAACCTTGCAGTAAGGGAAAGAAATTAAAGTGGGAAATTTCCAAAGAGTCCCTCTAACATGTTGACTATGAAATCCTTTTGTGAATGGCTGAGTTTCCTCAATTCATGCATCAGTGAGTACCCCATTCCTTCCTCTCCTATCTTCTTTTTTCTGCTCAGAGGTCTGCCCAAAATTGCAGGCTAAGCTGCCTCAGATACAAAGGAGAATTAATATTATAAGAAATTTAGAATTCAGTGCCCAGTCCACTGTGTTGTTTTAGACAATCAAGACAGGGTCTTAATGCTGATCAAGAGCATGGAAAACAATATGTTTGAACTTAAATGCACAATATTCAGAACCTATTTTATAAATTATTATCTAAAACTGTGGAAACAGAAACACTGGAGCAAACAGGAGACCTTCAACTTTATCCCTACACTATAGTAATAGGTTTAAGTGGAGAGAGTTAGAATTCAACACTGTGAGAATAGTGTGTGTGTGTGTGTGTGTGTGTGTGTAAAACTGCATGTACAGCAGCTCTACACTTAACCTTAAGGAATATAGTCCATATTTCCAGCTAATACTTAAAACTGTAGATGGCTATGAAACCTATTCATACTGCTTTTTTTATTCACTTAACTTATATGCCAAAAACAGTAACAATAATGGACCTCATTTCCAACGAATGGAGATGTTACTGGTGCCTGTTCGAGCAAATCAATGAACAGCGGAAGACAAGTGATACATGTGACCTTATACTTATGAAAAATGTTAATTTATAAGTTAGCTATAGTGAGATTAAATAATGACATAAATAAATGTCAATATATTGACATTTATCAATATATTTTCATTTAAGTTATTAAAGTATTTTATGTGAATATATATTTCTCAATATATCTCATATAAAATAATTTTGGACCTGAATTCGTGGTAACTCAAACCACAAATGAGGGGGCAGTATAGGTCTAGAAATATCCATATGCTTAGAGGGGTTCATGCAAGTCTCCAAAAGGAAGAAGCTTCTAATGCAGGCTGATCTGGTAATTTTTGTTTTCTCTTGTAATTTTGTTTCCCAGTTATCCAGGCTGATCTGGTAATTTTGTGTTACAGGACTTCTTAACTCTCTTATAGGTAATAGAGTCTATCACAAGTATTAGTCCAAAGCCTGAAAGAATCAAAGAAATATTAGGATTCAGATGGTTTTCACTTAGTGTTGATACAAGTCAAGTTACTTGAATTTTATGAACTCCGTTTCCTCAGTGAAATGAACTAAACTGTCATAATGACTGATGACTGCGTACTGTGTAAAGTGCTCTTAGAATTCAGAACTGGTACCTAACAAGAAAGGTGCATCACTATTATCACAGTCCTATTCATACCATGCTTAGAATGCACCTGAATTTCCTTTCTCTCTTCTTCATATGCTGTTTCATTCTATATAAAGATATTAGACTCCATAAATTCAATCACTCCTTCCTAGTCTGGCTGAGAGCACAGACTCTAGAACAAGTTGATGAGTTTGAATTCCAGTTCTTTAACTTACTGGCTCAGCAAAATATTGAGTCCTATACTTCAGTCTCCTCATCTATAGAATGAACCCAAAGACTACATCTATTTCTTTGACATGTAGCAAAGACTACTTTATTTATAGAGGTTAAAATAGGATACATGGTAAAAACATGATGCCTGATAACTATCATTAATGTTATTATTTATTCACATTGAAGTTCCTTGGCAGGTAATAAGGTTGGGAGTGCATATCAGAAACATTCTACTGCTTCTTGGAAAAGCTCCCCAAATACACTGAGCAAGGAAGTAGGTTGTTTGTGATTCTCATCCAGATTTCTAGAAGACTCTTATTCTCACTCTCAGACCGCTGTATCTTTACATTTAACCTTTCTTTTGCAGGTTACATACTGATTTACATGTAAACTAAGCTACTCTTCACTACCTTCTCTTTCCTACAAAGAGTAAGCAACTCAGTAAGCAAAAAATAATTAAAGGAATCCTTCCAAGAGACGGTCACAGCTGTAAATATTTTCTATATCAATATTTCCAGATCACATAATTAATTTAATGACATTAATATCATCCAGATTGTTTACTCGTTATTTTGTTCCTGTTTCCTAGCTTTAAGTCCTTCAGCTCAGTCATGCCTGACTTGGATCTGCTCTGCTTACTTCTAGTCCGGCTGGTATGACTCCAGATTTTCACAGATTTTGCTTCCTAATTTCTCCCTTGCTGTGGGTCACAATATTAACTCTTTTGATTCTGAACTTTGTTTCTATTCTCCATCTTGCCCTCAGCTTGTTCCTTATTTGAACTCAGAATTTTACTCTTGTGTTTATGCTATCAACACTTAAGAAGACAAAAGGCAGGGCAATTTGATACTGATTGATATCCAAACGTATGTTTGATACTTTATTTTCATTGTTCAGTAAACATGCAAAATACTTTTTATTATACTTTATCAGATGTGGAAATTAGTTCTCAGAGAAGTTGGTTGACTGACTTGTCTAAAGTCACACAGTAGGCAATAGACACAGTATTTATTTATTTATTTATTTATTTTTGTAGATAAACAACTTTTTTATTTTTTTTAAATTTTTTTATTATACCACCGTGAAACATACAATTACAAAGGTGTTCATAATTGGTTCTTGGTAATACAGTATTCCAGCACCCATCCCTCCACCAGTGCCCCATTTCCACCACCAATGTACCCCTTCCTCCCCGTCCCCCACCCGCCTTAATAGCAGGTACCCCAGTTTCCTCTCTTTCTCTCTCTTCTCTCTCTCTGTCTCTGCATCTCTCTCCCTCTTATTTTACACATTGTAGACACAGTATTTAAACTTGTTCAACTTCCTAAGTTTGTTTCCTTATTCAATCATTTTGTTTCACGTTTTTTTTGAAGTGATGTTTATGTTCAAAATTTTAATTTGATCATTTACTTTAATTTTACATGGTTTATAAGCTACTATCCTAAAGGTACAATTATGAATGGAACAGAAAGAAATGATGCTTTTACACATTAATACCAGTATTTTGTTATTCTCTCTCACACACCCACACACAAGCATAGACACCCAAATAGTCTCACCTTATACACTTTATTCATCTGCATTTATATACATACATGTATCTAAACACATTGTTGAAAATTTATTTAGAAGTTTATATGATAGTAATATAAATATTTGTATTTGAAGGGATTATCTGCAAATATTAGAATATGAAAAAACAGGACAGGATAAGAACCCAAGAAATAGCATAGGTCTACTATACAGTCCTAATTGAGGAGAGTCAGTTCTGATATCTAGAAATAGAACTAGTCGGGCTGGGGGTTTCACTATCTTTTCTGCACATTCTCCTACACAGAAAATTTCCAAAAAAATATTAGGATAAATAATAAAGACCTATACTGAAAGAGGTCTCAGAGTAGTGACAAAAAATGTTTACATGCATGTGCAAGCTTATATATATTGAAGACATTCACAAGTTCAATGTTAGTAATTGGTCACAATATTCTTGAGTATGTATAATCCTGCCCTGATTCAGTCCCTTTAACACTGGACAAGCTCAGGAGGAGAACACTATAAAACATTCAACTGTAAAGATAAGCAGGAGCTCTGCAGTTTCTGACATTATCTTCTATCAATATCACTTTCTCTTGTCCCTGTCACCTATAAGTTGTATGACCAGATGAGAAAAATGAAGAGGGAGCTGAAAAAAGGGTCAGTGAAAGAAGAAAAAGACAGCATGACTGATGTTCTAAAGCAGGTAAATGGTGGAGGCGGATGGTGGAGCTTAAGCAAGGATGGAAGCAGTAAGTAGAAAAAGGTCAAGGGAGATGGAGAGAGGAAGCTATATGGAAACAGCATAAACCTTATAGTGGTTATAAGGTCACAGGATAAACCTTATAGTATTTGGTAAAAGTTAATATGGTGAGAGCAATCCAACACATCAATAATTATCCGGGCCTGGAGAGATAGTACAGTTGGTATGGTGGTTGCCTTATACAAGGATATCTCTATTCAGTTCCTGACATGGCAAATGGTCCTCTGAGCCTCACCAGGAGTGATCCCTGAGTGCGGAACCAGAGGAAATATTTATTTAGCACAGCCAGCTGTGGCTCAAATACTTATTTTTTCAGAGTTGAAAATAACTAATAAAATTGGAATTGGGGAAGGCATATAACTTGAGCAAAGTTTTTTTTGTTATTTTAAAGGAGAATGGGCTAGAAGAAAGGAGAGACACATTCCACCAATGGCACTTCATCTATTAATTTTAAGTCAACATTGCATGGCATTTGGTTGCTTCAAGTAAAAGAAAAAATTGACAAGTAATCTCATCCACCAGCCGTGATCCAGAGACTCATATATAAATCTCAAAATAGATCAACAAGTAGCAGAGATGCTTCCAGACACCCCACCAGGCTGAGTCTACTGGGACACACCAGAGAGGGTTGGGTGGGTCTACCACCCGCCCAAACAGAGCCCCAGTAGCCAAAAAGCTCCACACTCTACCACCACCGCCATGTTCAAGGCTGGGATAGGCTCACTCCCCCATCTCCCCGTTATGGAGGGCCCGGTACTCATGTCCATGCCCCAAAGCCACTGCCCAGTTAATTTAACTCCAGTTTTATCACACTGTGAAAAATTTGGGGACACCTGGAGTGCATGGCCTCATTCATAACTGCATTCATAGCTATATCTCATACTAGAGTACTGATAAACCGAGTAGCATAACACATTTAATGGGATGTAAAGTAGAAGGTTACCAATAACAAAATATAAACACACAGTGCCTATTCTCTAACAACACAGTCACTTGTATCACTTGTCTTCCCATTGTTCATTTATTTGCTCAAGTGGGCACCAGTAACATCTCCATATGTCCTGTCACATGCTATTGAAGCCCAAGGGCATCTGCTTGCTCCAGGAACATAAAGAGCCTCAAAACCATTCCATCAGGTCATGGGAATGAGGTCTATAGTTGTTACTGGTATTTGGCATATCAAATATGACACGGGTAGCTTGCCAGGCTCTGCCGTGCAGGTGGGATACTAACAACACATTGATTCTTATTCAGGACTTAATGGCTCCATGGTGAGACTGAACAATCTTTACTAAATTTCTTCTAAGGAAACATTTCTTGACCAATTTTAGCAAACTATTTAAAACAAGCAATGTAAAATGAAGTTTGGGTCTACTGTAGGAACAAGCTTAAGGGGTGGTTGGGAAAATTGGAGCAAATGGTGATGGGAAGGTGTTGTTATTGGGATTGGTATTGGAATATTGAATATTGAAAATCACCATGAAAAACTTTGTTAAAAATGAAAATTAAAATTATTACTCCCGGAAAAAAGGAAAACACTGAATTAGCTTTTATCTAATTTGTTATTGTGTATTAGCTTCAGGATTAAAATAACTGCAGTGAGATCTGCTGTACTATTATTGCTAAGCCAGAAGCCCTATAATGCTCTTCACAGACTCAGAATCAGTGTCTACTTTCATTTCTAGAGTTGTATTTGTTAACAAGAACATATAACTTGCAGATTACCTCAGGTGGAAGTGAGAAGGTTAAACCATAAGGAGCAGAGAGCCACACCTAGTTACCAAAAGCCATGTTATTTGTTCAGAATCATGCAAAAGAGAACAACAAAGGTGATAGTTGTCATTATTCAGAAGAAGAAACAAACCATTTTCCTTGTCAGTGTATCTGAATTTCCCCCAAATGAAATATAATAAAGTTTGCATGTATTTATGTTTGTTTCTCATGAAGTTCATTTTTTGTCCTTAACAAAGAGAAATAAACTATAGATTTTTTCCTTCTCTCTGCAACTGCAAATGTGACCTCCCTAGGAAAAGCCAAAAGGACAATTCTTTTATGCTTAGGAAACAGGACTTTTGACAGCTTCTGAAAATAAATGCTTGAATTCCATTTCTTAGCAGGCTGTTGTGGTTCATCTTCTGTCTGGGAACTGGATAAAAACGTCAGTGAATACTCCAAAGGTCAGAATTTCAGAACTGCTGCCACAACTGTATTGTCCCCAAGTATTAACGACTCTCTCACTCGTTCTCTTTTTTTTAAGAGGCCTGGCCATGTCCGGGGAATGCCAGGTACATTTTTCTTAATGTATGAGCACAACTTACATGTAACAACCTAACAACACAATACTGCCTCTTTAATGCTAATCTATTCCTTGCAATCTACTAGATACATGTAGAGTCATTGGTGTGTATCAAGAGAGCAAAATCAGATTCTGAAAATATCTGAAAGGATGCACTAGAGTGTACATAATAATGTATTTTAATCTGCCAGGCCTTAAAATTAATCATGAATTCCCACAGAGATTTTAATAATTTTGAGATGATGTTTTTTTTTTATAGAGTAATATTCTTGGACAGAGTTTTCTAAATGCTGCATGGGGAAAAAGTAGATGGGGGAGGGGGGGGAATGTGGCGATTTCTCATCTGCTGTAGAAGAGGAGATTTGTTTACTCTGAGAACATGTTTTCTTTTCTCCTAACTAAAAAGCAAGGTAGGTGTTTCAAAGAAAGCTTTATCACACCATGGAAATTGGCAAATCACAAGAAGTTTATTAGGGGTAATAATGTGCACTTGTTTGCAGGAACACAGTGTAGAGGAAAGAGATCTGCACTGGCCATGGTGGGGAGGCCTCGGCCATGCAAGGCAGCTTGGCTGGCAGCATTTGGCAGAAATGCAGGGGAGAACTGCTCTGGCAATCAAACTACAGTAGGCTCTCGAAAGGGCCACCCTATTATTTACTTTTCTAAACTGAGACTTTGGTGATAGCAAATAAGTGTAAACAATTATGGTGGGACCTTTGTGGGAAGGCCTGGAGCCACAGTGACTCAGATTTAGCATCTTGACTTTTAGATCGGGTTGGGCAGGTCTGTTTCTTTTGCTTCACCAAGAAACGGACTGGAAACAACTTAGGCTCTTCCAATTATCAAAAAATAATGATAATATTACTGTGTGTACTTACAAATACATAGCTTTTCCACCCTGAAAAATAAATCACTGAACTATGCTCTCCACTGGTGATTTTTTTTTAGGATACTAGAAACAAAGGAACTCGGAGGCTATATTGGGCTTCTTCTGCATTACAGTTTGTGCTAAAGGAGACGGACACATCCAACCAAGTGCCTGAAGATCCCTGAAATGCAGTCGCCAGAACATGCTTTTGTCCTTTTTCCTATTCTTTGCAAAGCAGCTCATGGAAGCTGGAGTGATAATATAGTGGATTAAGTGTTTGCTTTGCACGAGGCCAACTCAGCTTTTAGCCAGGGAACAAACTGCCAGGAGTGATCCCTGAGTGCAGTCAGGAGAAATCCCTGAACTTCCTCAGGTCCCATTTGAAAACTTTTCTAGGGAATGAAGAAAAGTAGAGTCTGGTCTGTCAGAAGTAAGTGGAATGTTGAGATTTTTTTGCAAGGACCAATTCACTTTTTTGGCCAGTATATGTGTGAATTGTTTTAGGAATATTAAGGCACTAAAATTATATATAGCAGAAGGAGGTAAAGAGATGCAAAGATATAGGAAAGATATTTGTGACCATAAATTTAGAAAAAGAAACTCCACTCGAACTTGTGACTTTCAAATAATTTGCAGTCAGGTAGAATTAGGAGTCTTGCTACTGGACTCAGGTTTAGGTGTCCACCACTTGGAAACCTGTTACTTAAGAGACCGGTGTTGATGTAAGAAGAGTTTCATGAGGGCCTGGCAACCTGAGAGAAGATGGCAGCTCATGTCCCCTCAAACCACTGCACCCTCATCTTGGGACTAGGCGTTTATAAAGGTTTGTTTGTGGAAATAAGTTGAAAGCAATTTAGGAGCAGAAAGAACTTCTATCTTGAAGCCCCTGCGACTGGAGTCAATGGCTAATGGATCCGTGGGGTAGACTGTTCTTTCTCCGGTAGCAGTCAGGCAATCATTCCCCTGGTCTCTGTAATAACCTTAAAGAAATCTTCCTGAGGGGCTGCTGTTTCTTCCTTTTCCAAAGGAGAGAGTCCTGGTGTATGGTTAGTCCCCAAGTGTCCTCAGACAGTCTATTGTTTTATCTCTTCCCTTCCCATAACTGAACCTTGTTCAATATCAAGCATAGAAAGCATAAAAAGAATTTCTTGAGATTGAAGAATAGAACAAAGACCAAGGAGGAGAGAGATTTATAAAAAGAGAGCAAGATGGAGTCTGAAATGCTTGCTCCCTTACACTCTCACCTGTGTGCACTCCCATGAGGGAATAGTTACCCTTAGACTTGAATGTGGAAAAAATCTGTGGCAATATCAATTCCCATTTACCCTCTAGTTCTCTGCCTAATTTATTAGCTTCTGCTTTTCTCTGACTCAGTGGGATACAAAAACATTTTTTGTCTCATGCCTTTGGGTTTCAAAATAGCCTCTAGAAATTCCTAGTGGGACAGGAAGACTTACTAGTAAGTACCTTTTTTTTTTGTCTCGTAGAGGTAGGCATTTTGGAGTAAAAGGTCAAGTCCCAGTTTGTGCCTAAATGAGCAAACTTCCCAAGTCAGATTTTCTACATTTATTTCCTGGGGTTAATGTCGAAACACAGGTTCTTATGTAGGCCTGAGAGTCTGCGTTTATAACAAGCTTGAAGGTGCTACAAAGCAGCTATCCCCTAGGTCACACTTCTGAGAACAACGATGTCAATATTTCACTTAGAAAAGTCAAAGACCAAAAGCCTGATGTGTCAGATCCACACATGAAATTTTTCTCAATTTAAGAGTAGTTGCTTGTGTCTAGCTTTTCCTTGGGGCATCCTCATCAAAGCGCTCTGTGGTTACTGTAGTAGGTGCTTGAGCTGAGGGAGAACAAATAGGGGATAGGCATGAGAGGAGTCAGCTTGGACCCTACTTTCCAAAGAACTTGGAAATTACTTTCTTCATGGACATTCCAACTGTAGCAGAAAAGAAATATGGCCTCCAGAAATGTAGAAGATGCCCTGAAGACACCAAGATAGGTAGGGAATAATGCCCCCCGGTGTACTGACTGCTAGAGGGCCTATGTCATTGGCAAGGTGCCAGGGGATTGAAATGTGGTGGGAGACATCTGAGGAACAATAAACATGTGGGAATCTGAAATATCCTGGAGCAAAATTAGAGAAAAGTGACCAAGAGATAATACTTCTGTATTCGCTTGTTTATTTCGAGGTGGGGAGTCAGCTGGGGAACACCTGACTATGTTCAGGGTTTACATCTGACTCTGTGCTCAGGGATCACTTTTGGTAGGGTTCAGGAGATCTTAAGGGGTTCTATAGATGAAGCTGAGGTTGCTTGCGTGCAAGGCAGGCATATAATCTGCTGGACCATTGTCCTGGGTTCTAGAAAGAAATATTCCTAACTGAGAATTTTCATTTTTTTTTTTTCTTTTTGGGTCACACCCAGCAATGCTCAGGCTCTTTGCTCAGGAATTACTCCTGGTGGTGCTCAGGGGACCATATGGATGCCGGGGATTGAACCCAGGTCAGCTGCGTGCAAGGAAAATGCCCTACCCACTGTGCTATCTCTTGGCCCCTGAGAATTTTCAAAAAAAATGTAAGATGTCCAAATTAATCTGAATCCTTCTGGAATTTTACTCTACTCAAAAGGAAATAAGCTATTATTTACATAATAATTTATATATAAATAAATAATATTATTTACAGCCCAGCTCATCGAGATCCATCCTGCAGCAGTCTTTTTTTAAGTCCGGCCCAGGTATGCTGATCCAGAGACTCACAGGCGTGGAGCTGAGCTGCTACTGGCTCTCCCTGTGCCCAGCCGCTCACGAGGTGCCCGGGAAGGAAGGCAGGTTCTAGCCCAGGCCCGCCACCCCAGCAGAGCCTCACAACAAGCCAGACAAACCCCACTCCATGAGGGCCTCCATTTTCCACATCTGGACTTCCCTTCGTCAGAACTCCACCCAGCAGACCAGCCCATCACAGCCCGGCTTGCGGCCGCGCAGTTCATCAATAAATGCTGGATTTAGAGATGACTACAAGAGTATGCTACCCACAAGGCAGAGCTTGGCAAGCTACCTGTGTCATATTTGATATGCCAAATATTAGTAACAATTATAGACCTTATTCCCATGACCTGATGGAATGGTTTGAGGCTCTTTATGTTCCTGTAGTAAGCAGGTGCCCTTGGGCTCTACTTGCATGAGACAGGTCATATGGAGATGTTACTGGTGCCCACTCGAGTAAATCTATGATGAACGGGAAAACAATGATACAGTGAAATAATATTATTTATACAATAAAATATTATTTATTATTTATAGACTTCAGAACCAGTCGGTGTCATCAATGACGGCATCTTCCCATGTTGCTGCAATGGTGCCAAAGAGTTCCCAGTTGGTGGGCATTCTGGGAGTTCTTTTTTTTTTTTTGATACAAGTATTAGTATATTTCCAAAGTGTGAGTCATGAACAAAAATTCTCGGTAGCTCATTTCTTCTTTTCATTTCTAGGAAGAAAGGAAGGCAATAGACAGACATGGTACCATCCTCTCCCCAGTATCACAAAAGTCCTCAATAAGAAATCTCTGGTGGGTATTTATACTTCCTTAACAGAGTACTCTCATAACAGTCTGTACCCTCATTACCCCGTGCTATTAAGATGACTGCTTTAGGGATTTGGAGTGTTGCGGGACTCAAGGAGCATCCTTCCATGGCTGACCTGAGTTCTGTCCTGTGAATAGAACATGAACCACTAGTATTGTTCGACCCTACCCAGAGCACGCCAGGCACCCTGGGCTTGGACAAAAGCACGTTTTTGGATGTTCAAATTAAACCACAGATCTGGTTGGTTGAGAATTTCTGGGAGAACCACCCTGAGGTCTTCAGAGCATTCAGGTAATTCTCATTACCTTGAATCTACCCCACAAAGCTTGTCTATCTAGTTATATCTTTTTTTTTTTAACAATTAAAAAGTTCATGTTTGGGTTTTGGTCATACAGTGTTTTAGCACCCGTCCCTCCACCAGTGCCCATCTCCCACCACTTTCAACCTTTTCTCCCCATTCTGTGAAGTAGAATTTTGCATGAAGGAGACAGTGGTCCGATCCAGTTTGGAATTTTGGAATGACAGCAACATCGGTCAGGCAAAACCGTCAATTGAAGATGATGTGGTCAATTTCATCATGGAACTGTCCACCAGGAGATTTTCATGTCCAATGTTGCAATTCAGCCTTCTGGCTGTGAGTTCCCATGAATGGTTTTGGTGTACATGGTGAACTCAGAGAGTCTCTCACCCTGTTCGTTCCATTCTAGTCCATGGGTCCCTGATGTTGAGTTCTTCGGCCAATCTTCTCAGTCCTATCTTGGCATTTAAAATCACCAACTATGATCTTGTAGAAGATGTGGTCTTCTTTATAGAACTCCGCCAGTTCCATGTAGAATTTCTCAATTTCTTCTTCCTTGTATGTGGATGTTGGTGCGTAGACAACAAAGATAGAAATTGCTGGCAGTGGGCAACATCTCTTCAAGTGTAATTGTCATATCTGGTTTGTTAGACATTCAAATGAATCAATGCTCACGGCCAGGTTTGTGTTGACAAGGACACCGCCACCACCAACAAACATCTCTCTCGTCAGACGTTCTGAGGAACAGTTCTTCTCTAGTGTCAAAAACGGTGTGATGTGCTTTAACACCTCCTTGTCTTGGTCAAACCTATGATGTACTTGATTTTTTCAAGCTTGTACCATCAGGTCCTTGAAGAACTTGTGCAAAGAACGCCAAGAGAGAGAAAGCCACAAAAGGACGCCTATCCTCAAAAACTCTTGAGCTCATTGGCCAATGTGCAAGGTCCAAGCCTCAGGCAACCAAATGTTAACATTCAAGCTCACAAAGTAGTGCCAAGAAATGATAAAGGAAGACTTCAAAGAGAGAGGAGCAGAAATACTGGCCAATGCAGCAGAAGGTGGGAAAAGAATTCACAATTCCCACCTGTCCTCCAACTATAAGTCCAAGATGACTTCTCTCTGATGTACTGATGGTTCAATCACATCTTACAGAAAGGCAACGGAGAAAATTACCCATGACTTCTACTCAGATCTCTTTGATAGCCACATCCACCTGCCCAAAAGAGACCAAATTCCGGCAGGATGGATATGTCATTCCCAATGTTCTCCCTTCTGAAATCCGACAAGCCATTTTTGTTGTTAAAGAAGTGAACAGCCCCAGGCCCAGACAGAGTCAGATCCGAACACCTGAAGAATCTGCCATTAGCTGTCATAAATACACTGGCTCAGCTCTTCACACGCTACCTGTCTGAATACAAGGTGCCCTCCCAAAGGAAAACCAGCAGGACAGTTCTACTGTTCAAGAATGGAGACATCCACGACATTGGCAACTATTGCCCCATCTGCCTTTTGTCCGTCATCTACAAGCTGTTTACTTGAGTCATCCTGAACAGGATTGGCAGAACATTAGATGAAGGACAAACATCATGCAAGCAAGCTGGCTTCCAAAAAGGATTCAGCACAATCGACCATATCCACATGGTAACCAAACTCATTGAGGTTTGTAGGGAGTTCAAGATGCTGCTCTGTCTCACGTTCATTGACTTAAAGAAAGCCTTTGATTCTGTGGAGACCAAAGCAGTTAATGAAGCCCTAGCCAAACAGGGAGTTCAATTCCAATACATTAAGATCCTTCGTGAGCTGTGTTATGGATTCACCACCAGGATCTCACCATTCTACAAGGAAGTGGTCATTTTTTGTCAAAAGAGGGGTTCACTAGGGTGATACCATTTCACCGAAACTCTTCAGTTCCACCCTTGAGAACGTCATGTGACAATTAGAATGGGAAGGAATGTGAGTGAAGATAGATGGTTGGCAACTACACCACCTCCACTTCACTGATGACATCGTTCTAATAACACCAAACATTAGCCAAGTGGCACAAATGCTGGCTGACTTCTACTAAGAATGTGGAAAGATAATTCTACAGATGAATCTCAACAAAACAATGATCATGAAAAATGAACTAGTTCCAAATGCCCAATTCACACTCAATGGAACAAATGCAGCAGTTATGTGTACCTAGGTCGAGAACTCAACATGATGAACAACCTCAAACCTGAGCTGCGCAGGAGGAAGAGAGCGGGCATGGAATGCCTTCAAGAGCATCAAAGAAATAGCTTAAAGGACAAAAAGCCTCCGGTTCTGGGCATATCTCTTTGACTCTACTGTTCTCCCTGCCTTACGAATGCAAGATGAGAATGCTATTTGGGTCTCACAAAGAGGAATTGAAAGAGCTTTGCTTGTAATATCCCGCCTCACTCAAGTGAGAGAAGGAATCTGGAGTTCCAACTTCCATTGACAATCGAGAGTCAGGGATGCTGTCTCGTTTGCCAAGGCATCAAAAATCAGATGGGCTGGACATGTAATGTGATTTGGAGATGACCACTTGCCTAGAGCTATTACCTACTGGATTCCACAGGATGTCAAAAGATCACGTGGCTGCCTGTCGGGGAGCCGGCGGCGTTCCCTGACATCTGGCGTCCCTGGGTGGGCAAAACCAACATTTCTACAGGCCTGTATATATCCCATGAGGTCTTCCTTTTCCTTAATACTATATAGTATTGCTTGACAATTTTGATTAGCGTTCTCATATGCTAAGGTTCGTTTAGGATTTGTTGAGTGGATGGGTCTTGAACCTGTCTGTGGATTGTCTCACTTAATCTCCCAACAAAATCAAAATATGGTTCATTAGGACCCTGGTAAATTTTTGTACAGCTACCTAGATATTCTGGGTCGGAACCTACTTTTTCCCATGCTTTTAATGCTGTCCTCCGAACAAATCTTAAAACAGGTTCAGGTAATGTCGCTTGTTTTTTCTTTCTTTTTGCCCTTCACCTTCACCTTTCAGCATGGCAAAAGTTATATTATGGCCAGATTCCGTATCTCTTAAAGTGTCAATATTCATGTTAACCCCATCTGCATACCACATTTGCCATTGCATGAACTGTGATTGGTTCAGACAAGTACGGGCTACCATTTCAAAGTCTGACAATACCCACTGTTTATTTTGGCTCCAATCAGCTAAATATTTTAAAGAATAAGGACTTGATATTCCAAACTTGTTGCAAGCCTTCCTAAATGGGGTTATTGACTCAATTTTTAAGTCTTCATGAATTGGTTTTACTTTATCTTTAGATTGGTCGTGAGAAAGATTGCTGGGCTTTGCTCTTTGATTATTATTAGATTGACAACCACAGAACTGCAAGCTTTTTCGGGTCCACCCGGCAAGCTCAAGGGTTACCCAGGTTACTCTGCGGTGTCGGGGGCCTTGGGTGGGGTGGCCTGGCCACGGGCGGCGCCCGGAACTGCAAAGCTCTTGGGGCCTGCACGAGCTAACCTGTTCCTCCCCTTCTTCCTCATCAGAGCTTGTAGTATCTGTCAGAGGAGCATCTTCCCCTTTGAAGGTATTAACTCCGGGGAGATTTTCGGTTTGAGAGTCTGCCTCCTCTGGATGCTTCTTTTCTTCCTCTAGATTATCGTCAAGCTTTAAAACCTGTTTGTTAGATTTAATTTCATGACTCTCTGAAAGACAAGCAGGAATTACAAAAGTCGAGACTATTGCTATCACCTGAAAAAAGCAAATGAAGCCAGAACAAAGAAAAAACTTCTGAGAAGTAACCCATTTTAACTCACGGTTCAAGTTCTTCTCCCAGCTTCAGGAAAAGTTCATCAGCATCTTGGCGGGACCTCCAGATGCCCACCCAGGGGTGCCAGATGTCGGGAACGCTGCCGGCATTCCCCAACATCTGGCGTCCCTGGGTGGGCAAAACAACACTCCCAGGTTAGCTAAACCTGTCTTCCAACAGCCGCCCACATACAAGATGGTCAGACTTCTTTGGCAAAACCCTGAATGAACGGTTTGAGGCTCTTCTTATTCCTGGAGCAAGCAGATGCCATTAGGCTACATCGGCATGTGATAGCATCAAATGGAAACTGTACTGGTGCCTGCTCAAGCAAATCAATGAATAACGGGATGTCAAGTGATCCTTGGTTAAGTGATTTATAGACTTCTACACAGACTGAACATAGACAATTTTCAGATATCTTAAAATAAGTCCTGGAATAAACCTAACCAAATTTTCTTAATTTGATGAAATGTGGGTGTAAAATAATTTAATGGATACCAATGCACATTTTTCATACCTGAATATAAGTGTGTGAACTAGACAACATACAACACAGGGATTCTTATTTATCAGACATCTTTAAATTTATTTTTATTGCATACATGGGATAAAAACAATTCAACGAACCCAAAACCAACAAAACAATATTCCCACTAATGAGTACACATATGTCAAATGAAATATATAGCTAAACATTTAGAAAGGCCTCCTGGGTGAGGATTTATTAATCAATAGCCAATCATCATTGGATATCAGGAAAATAGTATTGTATCATGAACCTTGGCATAAAACTGCTACTGTGATGTCGGGGATGCCGCGGGGTCCCTGACAGTGCTGGGAAGCGAGTTCCCTTTTACCTCCGGGCCGGCAGGGAATGGATGAAGACTCAGGAATCCGATGCAGTTTTAAAAGGCTTTACTTATCACTGGTTCAGGCATACAAATCCACAAAGGAGAAACCCTGTGTTTAGGATTCCTGGCTAGAACCCCAGCCACGTGTAGGCCAAAATGGTGGCCACCACGTGTAAAGGCCCTGTAAAGAGAACAAAGACAAGACTCCCAAGAAGGGTGCGAGCTCACAAAGAGAGAGCCCAGAAAGAGAGCATGAGAGAGGGAGCAGGCTAGTTTTATACCTCTGCAACCTAGACCTCCCTCCCACTATTATGGAAAGCAGGGAGGCTCAAATGCCCTCAGGTAATTTCTTCCAGCTCCTCACTTAGGCCCTTTTATATGCTAATGTCTTGAGCCAAGATCTGCCTGGAAAAGCCTTTATAGGGTAGAGAAGGGGGTTTCGAGATGGCTTGTCTCTGTACCAAAGTCTAATACTAGTACCAGTTAAATATTTCTCCAAGCCTTCACACGTCTCGTCTACTTCATGGTAGTTTTGTATTTTAGTTGCCTTTGAGTTATCAGGGACCCATGCTTGCTTGCTTGGAGGCAAACAGCATTTCTCTCTGGTCTAATTATTTAGAGCTCCAATGTGGCCAGCCAAATATGCTGGTAAGATCTAGCTAGTCCCACAATGACTGCGGTAGCATGAGAGAATATTTATACCAGCTAGTACAGAATGCATGGTCAGATAAACTGCCACATTTAGACTACCCCCTTATCTATGAAGTGATTTGCAGGCGGCAATTCAGAGCAGATGCAGAGTCCTGCAACACTGTGACATGCTAGCCAAAAGCCTCTGGGGAGCATGCAGGACAGACAGACCTAGCTAGAGATCACTGATCTTTTTTTTTTTGGGTAAGAAACATTGCCTCAGCTCTAAGATGTTATTTGAAATATAGTCAGTATTCAATTTTATCTTCATTTTAGTCGTTCTAGGTATTAGTACATTCATAGAAAATAATTTAGAATCAGTTTTCATTGAACATATTGCTTTAATTTTTTTAATCAATATTTTGTGTTTGGCAACATGGTCTGGCATATGAAGCTAAAAGTGCCACATGCCCTATAGGGAGCCCTTTATTTCTGGTGACATATATTGAAGTTATTTATCTTTTGTTCTTCATATGATTTACCTTAAAAAAAAACTTATTGAATGTGCCTCTAAAGAAGTGAAGATAATTTTTTAATAGTTATATTGGTATCCAAGTGGAATGGAGCGGAATAGAACTAAAGAATTTTCAAGGAATATTGTGATTGGAATACCTGGTTTCACCAGGCTGCATATAATATTGCATATAATATGTGACTATAATATAATATGATGTGATGTGATGTATGTGATGTGATATGATATGATTGATATAATATACATATAATATGCATATAATAATCCACTGCATATAAGTGCAGTGGCAATAATATGGGTACAGTGTGCAGTATAAAGCAAGCAATAGCATTCTTATATATACGGATCTACCACTCTCCTACCAAATTTTCATCAGAAATGTAACAATATGCTGCACTGTCAGCAGAAGAGAGGTAAACTATCTCTATCCCTCACATCCAAGGGCAATAGATTATCCATAGCATTTGACTCTTTTGTGCTAGAGTTAGCCTTTGCAAAGCTGGCACTTGCCTCTAACATCAGGAATTCTGTGCTATTAATAAGTTCTGGGTGAGCTGGATAACCTTTAGACTGCCTGTTACTGGTAGCATTCTTCTTGTGGTAAATTTCTGGATGCAGTAGAAGACTGGGTTCTTTAAGATATTATAAAAAATATAAAGTGAGAGAATACATGTTAATATCTTGTTATGACATTCTCTTTCAGGTAGCCACATGACTTGATTTATATGTAGCCTGAATATAATTTTAGCACAGTAGCTTAGAAGGCTGATATTACATTTATCTTACAGATGAGGAAACTGAGATCTAGAAATAACTTGAGCAACATCTGACACATAGGGTGTAAGAGGGCAGATTTTTTAAATAAAGGATTTTTCTTCCAATGTCCATGCTTCGTCTTGTGCATGAGGCTTCCTCCATGTAGGAACTGCCCATGAATGCCCAGTAGTTCACAAGAGAGTGATAGTTTATCTATGGCATATGTAAGTTGATAACTGTTTATACTTATGGGGCCCCCTCAGTAAAGCACTCAGGCTTAGGAGCCTGGGTTATACTCGGTTTGGTGGTGTCAATCTTATAGTTCGGTGCTTAAGCCTGGACATGTGGTGCTACTGAGGGTCATAGAGGGGCTGGGGGTCACCAGGATAACACCTATCAGTGGTGCATGGGCTGTGCAACACCGAATATTAAATGTGAGGCCTTATGCCAGTCATGTGAGCTATCCACTTTCAATGGTTTCCCTAATCTGATAAGTAATTTTTTATAAAAGATTCAGACTTGTCTATGGTACATTTTTACTGAGAGCATTTAGTTCTCATTTAGTGAGTGAGAATAAGACCTGGTTCATCAAAGCAAGCATAGAATATGGCAGGATGAGAGAATTGCACAGGCAAGTCTGAGGTTGTATAAGAAAATGAAGACTTGAGTCTCCAGCTTACTATATGGTCTCCGACCAGATTCATCTCCATTAGCCTTTGTCATTATTCGAAAGCATGTCCTTTTTCTGGTATCTTCCAGCAAGTTTTCCAGCCACTTTAAAACATCAACCTTGCAATATTTTAATTGAACCATATCACTTGTGTTTCTAACATTGATATGGATTTTACACAGCTGTTTACACTAATATGTGTTAAAATGCCTAATTACCACTGCAATCACAGCTTGGCTCAATAGTCTTGCCAGCCCTTAAATATATAGTCCTGTCTTAATCAAACACAAACATCAATGAGCATTCTAAACTCCTGCAATTTGTAAACTGGATTAAGGGCAATAAAGACAGCCCTTCAAACAAGAACATAGAATTTTGCATATTTCATGCTAATGTGCTCATCTGTTTGTTTTGTTGTTTCCCAGATTTTCAAAAATGCCTGTTGATGAAGTCAGAATATGAAATGAGATGGGTGTTTAGAGTGGGATTGAAGGATAGGTTTGAAAAGGCCAGAATTTTTTTAAATGGCTTAAATATCGTCAGAGGTAACAAATTGGCTCACAATTTTTAGTCAGTTCAGCAATCTTTGTTCATACATACTTTTTTAGCAGGTATTTGAAGAATCACTATGAATAGAGAACTATCATAAGAGGTGGCTATTCAAAGGGTTAGAATCAGCACCTGAGCTTATATGACCTCCTATGAGCACAGAAGAAGGAGTACTTGCCTGAACTGAAAGTTCAGATAAGATTTGATAAGATGTATTTGTGTTGGAGAAACAGAGGGAAGGATAGAGAAGACAGGATATATATAAAAAACAGTAATCAGATATAAATGGAAAATGGAAGAAGCATGCCTAGTTCTAGCTTCCAGAACTTGACATGCCCTCTTTCATTTTCACTGGAATTACTTGGCATGTTCTCCCCCATTTTTTTTAAACTGGGGGTTGGGGTGGTCACAACTGGCTATGATCAGGGCTTACTCCTAGCAATTCACTCAAAAATAATTTCTGGCAGTGCTCAGGGGACAATATAGGATGCCAGGGATAGAAAATGGGTTGGTCACAAGCAAAGCAAGCACCCAGTACCACTGTACTATTGCTCCAGTTCCATCTTCCATTTATATTGGTGTCTGTGACTACTTGGAAGATGATTTTATGTGGGAACCTAGGAGATACACTGCTAGGGTTAAACCATATAGGTGACGTCACACAAAAGGACAGGGATGTGTCAACTATATAAAGTTGATGCTTGGGAGATTCATCTCCAAAGAAATATGTGACCCTAAAAATCAGATCAGTGTATACTACAGGAGTTTATGGAAGTCCATGGAAAATAGCAAGGAATCATACATGTATCTATCTTTCTATTGGTTATCTATTGAGTCTATTGAGCCATCTATACTTTCTATGTCTTTCTACTAACCTATAGTACAATGTCATGCTTTATTTATATTTCCAAAGTTATGAGTGTAGACATGTCATACTTAAAACATGCATGATAATATAATAATACAGGATTAATCAATAATTACCTTTAGAGCTCTGCACAGGCTCTCTCACTCTAAAGACAGTGGAATTATATGAAGAATCCATGTGTCAGGGTCTGTAATGAGAGTTTCTCTTACAGAATGAATTCAATAGGGACATCTCTTTGGAGAAAGGCATCACTCAACTGTGAATGATCACCATGACTGCTGATTTACATTCCATCAAAAATTTTTTAAGACCATCAACTAAGTTACCCTTTAGCCTTGGTGAGCATTGACTCACAACTACTGAAAGAGAAGTGTGAGCATGAAATGCTTAGCTCCATCCAAATGATCATTTCCTGAAAATAAAACATCCTGGAACTCATTGACAAAAACAGCACAGAACTCTCCGATGTTTGTAGTTAAAAAAGTGTTAGTTTGCCAGGCTGTTTGCTACGGCATCCTGGAGGGGGACAGGCGAGTTCCCCATCTGCCCCAACAGAGTCTCAGCAGCCGAAAATCTCCACACTCCAGATTCACTGCCATGTTCAAAGCTAGATTACACTGCTCGGTCAAGTTCCACTCAGAAATTAATCCGTTGAAAACCTCAGATTAGCAGATTTTATGACTGACATCTCCAGGCTTTCATAGAGTCAGGGATAAGCTACCTCCTCCATTTTCAGGTTCCTCTGGAAGGTCCAGCAGTCATGCCCATGCCGCAAAGCCACCATCCAGTTTAACATTTAACTCCAAATTTATCACTCCATGAAACATTTTGGAATTCCTGGAGCGAATGTAGCCTTGTGACTTCTCAAACGCTACAATACTGATATACCAAGTGGCACACCATATTTAATGGATGTAAAGTAGAAGCCAACAAGTAACAAAGTATACACACACAATGCCTATCCTCTAACAACACATTAGTAATTACTTATACAAGTGCTTAATGGCACCATGGTAAGATTGAACAATCTTCACTAAGTTTCTTTTATTTATTTATTCATTTATTTATTTTTAATTAAACATTTTATTATTCCACTGTGAGATATACAATTACAACGTTATTCATCTCTCTGATGATTAGTGATAATGAGCATTTTTTTCATATGCCTTTTGGCCATTTGAATTACTTCCTTGTCAAAGTTTCTTTTCATCTCTTCTCCCCATTATTTACTGGGGTTGGCTGTTTTCTTCTTATATAGCTGTACCAGTGCCTGATATAACCTGGATATTAACCCCTTATCAGATGGGTATTGGGTGAATATTCTTTCCCATTCTGTGGACTGCCTTTCTATCTTGGTCACTGTTTCTTTCGAGGTGCAGAAGCTCTTCAGTTTCATGTAGTCCCATATGTTTATATTTTCTTCTAGTTGCTTTGTTAATGGCGTTTCACCTTTGAGGATGTCTTTAGCTTCAATGTTGTGGAGGGTTTTTCCTATATTTTCTTCAATGTACTTTATGGATTCAGGTCTGATATTGAGATCTTTAATCCATTTTGATCTGGTTTTTGTGCAAGGTGATAGACACAGATCCAAATTCATTTTTTACATGTAGCTGTCCAGTTTTCCCAGCACCACTTGTTGAAGAGGCTTTCCCTTACTCCAGATTGGACTCCTTGAACCTTAACAATGATAATGTCTTTGAGGGTGAGTGTCAGGATACTCAACTCTATTCCATAGATCCACAGGTCTGTTTTTATTCCAGTACCACACTGTTTTTATAACTGCTGCTTTGTAGTACAGTTTGAGGTTAGGAAAGGTGATGCCTCCCATCTTCTTTTTCCCAAGAATTGCTTTAGCTATCTGTGTGGGTTTATTATTCCATATGAATTTCAGGAGTGTTTGGTCAATTTCTTTAAAGAATGGGTATCCTTATAGGAACCACACTGAATCTGTACAAAGCTCTAGGGAGGATTACCATCTCGACAATGTTAATTTTCCCCATCCATGAGCAGGGAATGTGTATCCATTTCCTCGTGTCCTCTTTTATTTCTTGAAGCAGTGTCTTGTAGTTCTCTTTGTATAGGCCCTTTACACACTTGGTTAAGCTGATTCCTAGGTATTTGATTTTCTGTGGTACAATTGTGAATGGAATCTATTTCTTAATATCTCTTTCTTCTCTTTCGTTATTTGTGTATAGGAAAGCCACCGGCTTTTGGGCATTGATTTTGTACCCTGCCACTCTACTGTATATATCTATTGTTTCTAAGAGTTTTTGGGCCGAGAGTTTAGGGTTCTCTAAGTATAATATCATGTCATCTGCAAATAATGATAGCTTGATTTCTTCCTTGCCTATCTGGATGCCCTTAATGTCCTTTTCTTCTTTGACTGCTATGGCGAGTACTTCCAGTACTATATTGAATAAAAAGAGGTGAGAGTGCGCAACCTTGTTCTGTTTCTGATCTTAAGGGGAAGGCTTTCAATCTTTCCCCATTGAGAATGATACTCGCTGTGGGCTTTTGGTAAATGGCTTTGACTATCTTGAGGAAGCTTCCTTCAATTCCCATTTTCTGGAGGGTTTTAATCATGAATGGGTGCTGGATCTTGTCAAATGCTTTTTCTGCATCTATTGATAGGATCATACGGTTTTTATTTTTTCTCTTATTGATATGATGTATTATGTTGATTGATTTGTGAATGTTGAACCATCCTTGCATTCCTGGGATGAATCCTACTTGGTCATGATGTATGATCTTTTTGATGAGTCTTTGGACTCTGTTTGCTAGTATTTTGTTGAAGATCTTAGCGTCTGTGTTCATCAAGGAGATTGGTCTGTAATTTTCCTTCTTTGTGTTGTCTCTCCCTGCTTTGGGTATCAGGGTGATGTGTGCCTCGTAGAAGCTGTTTGGGAGTGTTTCTGTTTCTTCTGTTTCCTGGAAGAGCTTGAACAGGAAAGGTAGTAGGTCCTCCTTAAAGGTTGGTAGAATTTGCTCGTGAACCCATCTGGACCTGGGCTTTTGTGTTTGGGCAGACTTTTAATTACTGTTTCAATTTCCTCTATGGCGATAGGCTTATTCAGGTATTGGAGGTCTTCTTGTTTCAAGCGTGGGAGGTTATAGGACTTCATAAATTTATCCATTTCTTCTAGGTTCTCATGTTTCATGGAATACAGGTTCTCAAAGTAATCTTTGATGATCTTTTGGATTTCTGTCTTTTTCTGTTGTGATGTCACCATTTTCATTTCTGATTCTGTTTATTTGGGTTCTCTCTTTCCCTGTCCTTACAAGTCTTGCTAGTGGCTTGTCGATCTTGTTTAATATTTCAAAGAACCAGCCCTTGGTTTTATTAATCTTTTGGATTGTTTTTTTTGGTTTCCAGCTCATTGATTTCCCTCCCTAAGTTTTATTATTTCCTTCCTTCTGCCTGGGTTGGGCTTCTTTTGTAGGTCTTTTTCTAATATTTTCAGCTGTGAGGTCAGGTTATTTATGTGGGCCCTTTCTTCTTTTCTTATGAATGCTTGCAGAGCTATGAACTTTCCTCTTAACATAGCTTTTGCCGTGTCCCACAGTTCTGATAGTTGGTATCTTCATTGTGATTTGTAATTCTAGGAATCTTTGGATTTCCTGTTTGATTTCTTCTATGACCCATTTGTTGTTCAGGAGTGAGCTGTTCAGTTTCTAGGTGATTGGTTTGACTACCTGCTTCTGTGTATGGTTCACTACTATTTTCAGTGCATCATGATCTGAAAAGATAGTTGTCACAATTTCTATCTTTTTATTTTGTTGAGGTATGCTTTGTGGCTCAGTATATGGCCTATCTTGGAGAATGTTCCATGTGCACTGGAAAAAATGTGTATTCAGCTTTTTTTGGGATAAAAAGCCCTATATATATCAACTAGCTCTCTTTTTTCTATTTATTCCTTCAGGTCCAGTATTTACCTGGTGAGTTTAAGCCTCGTCAATCTATCCATAGTCGATAAGGCAGTGTTGAAGTCTCCAACTATTATTGTGCTACTGTTAATGTCGTCTTTGAGGTCTATTAATAGTCGTTTTAAGTATTTTGCTGACCCCTCGTTTGGGGCATATGTGTTAGTAGTATGATTTCTTCTTGGTATACATACCCTTAATTATTAAGAAATGGCCTTCATTGTCCCTTTTAACCTTTTTCAGTCTGAAGTCTATATTGTCAGACACGAGTATGGCCACACCGGCCTTTTTGGAGGAGTTGTTTGCGTGGAGAATGGTCTTCCAGCCTTTGACTTTGAGTCTGTGTTTGCTCTGATTACTCAGATGTGTTTCTTGTAGGCAGCAGAATGTTGGATTCAGTTTTTTTATCCATTTGCCACCCTATGTCTCTTAACTGGTGCATTTAGACAGTTGACGTTGAGAGATATTATTGTCATTGGATTTTGTGCCATCTTTCTGTTTAAACTTGTTGTGGTTTTGGGTTGTCTCATTTTACAATAGACCCTTCAATCCTTCTTTTAAAGTTGGTTTTGAGTCTATGAATTTCCTGAGTTTTTGTTTATCCATGAAGTTGTGTATCTTTCCTTCACACCTGAAAGTAAGTCTAGCTGGGTAAAGAATTCTTGGTGAAGCCTGAAGTTCATTGAGTCTTTTCACAATATCCCACCATTGTTTTCGACTTGGAGTGTTTCATCTGAGAAGTCTGCTGTAAATCTCACAGATGCTCCTTTGTATGTGATTTCCTTCTTTGATCTTGCTGTTTTCAGTATTCTATCTCTGTCTATCGTTTTTGTCATTTTAATAAGGATGTGTCTTGGAGTATTCTTATTGGGGTTTCTTTTTAGCTGGTATCCTACGGGCCTGCTGTATCTGGGAGCATGATTTCTTCAGTTCGGGAACTTCTCAGCAATGATGGCTTTGACAGTTACTTCTTCATCAGGGTTTTCTTCTTGCCCTTCTGGGATCCCAATGATGCATATATTGTCCCTTTTGGCTTCATCCCGATTTTCTCTGGTAGTCTGTTCGTTGATTGTGAGTCTTTTCTCCATCTTCTGGTATTTTCTACAGAACCTCTGAACTTTGTCGTTGAGATCACTAATTCTTTCTTCAGTAGCTGTTACTCTGCTTTGGAGGCCTTCCCCTGTGTTTTTCAGTTCACTTACCTCATTTTTAATATCTGTCATTTCTGCTAGTACTTTGGTTTGAAATTTACTCAATTCTGCTCTCATGTCCTCTTGTATTTTATTGACTTTTTATTACATTGTTTCTTTGAGTTCCTTGTGAATCTTTAACAGTTCCTTCCGAAATTCTTTTTCAGAGAGGTTATATAGCTCATCTTAATTGCTTGACTCATCTGTATTAGTGACTTCAATCATAGAGCTTGAAGGAATTCTGTGTTGCTTTACCATAATGACTATTGTAGGTTGAAAATGTGTGTTCTGGGTGACTAGTCAATAGAGTTAGTAGGTGCCTGCATTACTTTGCAGTTAGGGATGTATAGCAAAGAATGTAGGGGCAAATGCTCAGTGGTATCTCAGGTAGAGAGATAATACTTTGCGTGGACACTAGTGCGTCCGTGCCGTCTTGAATTTTGGAGTGTTGCTGGGTGGTTCCAGAGTCAGGGGGTCTGGGTGGAGGTAGTCCAGTGGAAGATCCTAAAAGCTGGGTGTGGCTTGGTCCCCGTCTCACAGTTCCAGCCCTTTGTGCTGGAAAGGGGTGCCTCGGGGCTGCCTGCCAAGGGAACGCACCTGGTGGGGACACTAAGTTTATTTTAAGAGAACTTTTCTCGATTATTTTTTGGCAAATTATCTATAACAGGCAAAAAATAAATTCTTGGGTCTTCTAAAGGAAAGGTTTGGGGGGTGGTTTGGGAAGAGTGGAGTAATGGTGGTGGGAAGCTGCAGTGGTGGTGGGATTGAGGTTGAATATTGAATATCTGTAACAAATTAATATGAACATCAATGTAAAAATAATGAGTAGAAGCCCACTAAGTTCAAAAAAGTTCAACATTGAAACTTATAGTGAAACAGTGAAAGCAAAAAGCAATAACACAGATGGCCCAATTTGCACGTAACAGCTCAGTAAAAAGGTCATGACTTTAGCAACACCATTATGAGATATATTTGTAATAAACAGTATAAATTAAATTAATTAGTGCCTGCTCAGAGAGCAGGCTTTGCGGATGGGAGGGAATCAATTAAATAGGGATTTTGCTGGTGGTAAGGGTACATTAGTGGTGATCCTGGTTTGGAATATTGAATACCTGAAATACTGTAAATCATGTTTAAATAAAGTTAATTTGTTTTAAAAAAGTGCTAGTCAGGCTGTTGTTCCAGTAAATAATTCCACAATGTAAATGGCTTGATATAAGGAAAGACTATATCCTACCTATGTCAATCCATTGGATCTGTCTTGGGGGTAGTTCTCTATGGTCATTTGAGGATCCAGCCTCTTTTCATCATGATAT
Source organism: Cryptotis parvus (assembly GCA_021461705.1). Taxonomy (NCBI): domain Eukaryota; kingdom Metazoa; phylum Chordata; class Mammalia; order Eulipotyphla; family Soricidae; genus Cryptotis; species Cryptotis parvus. The sequence goes on along the minus strand of JAJIBD010006541.1, from coordinate 68,360 downwards.
CCACCTTCATTTGTTTACTCTGCGTTTTCTCTGATAGGAACTGTGAAAGGAAAAAAGGTTCTTTAAAAATTATTTTATTTTTCTAATTACACTTTTGACAATAAGGTCACAGTATTATTTAAGTACAGTATTGATGTATAAGGTTTCTGCACATCAGGACTGCCAAGGTACCCAAGACCCTCTACCACAGTCTTTGTTACCTCTGCTGCAATTTTTCATCACCCTTCCATCAATCTTTGTTGACTGACAGTTATGGTTTTTTCACTTGACCACTACCAAAAGGTAAATTGAAATTCATTATGTAAAATGTGGATGAATTTAGTTTCACAATATTGATCTCTGCCTAATCCACATGAAGTAACATTTTGAACTTAGATTGAGCTTAGATCTGGATACTTCCAATGAGTCAGGTAAGTTTCTTTCTGTTCTCCTTTCATCTTTCCGCATTCTAATCTGAAAGTAGCCCCTCCTCTTTTGCAATGTCTTGCTTATCAGAATACACCCCACACCAATGCACTTCCCATCAAATCCACCAGATCCAACATCAGCCCCACAAAAATTTCTATCTCACTCATGAGATGAGGACTCTGGTAAAATGGCAGCTAACTAATGGGCTAAATAGTTCAGATAAATATGTGGGTGAAGTTGAAAAATGAATACTTTAAGCTAGAGTTCTTATATTTGCAGCAATGAGATGTCTTTTAAAAAACTCCCTCTCCCTCCTTTATCTGGAGGGAGCATGTACTTTACTAGTGGCAACTTCATTGTTCATGAACCTTGCAAGTACCTGAGGCCCTTGAATGAAGGGAGGCCCTCAGAGGATACTCTCCAGTCAATTCGTACTCCCCAAGTGTAGAAAATCAGTCTTGCATTTTCCCTCCAAAGAGCTGACCCGTGCAGCTATGTTCTTAAAAATAGACCATCCATTTCAAATGAGTACATTTCATTATGAACTACAGGGCATGGTTTTTCATAAGCATATCCAAAAAAATACCTGCTAACTTCCCTTCCCTTCACTCTTTCATGATCTACCTACAAATTATAAAATCTAAGAGTTGAAATGTATCTTATTTATCTTTGCCTTTTTACTATTACATAAATATATGTATATTATGAATACATTTAAGTATATTATGTATACATATATTATGAATATACATATTATAAATATGTATATATGTATGTTATGATATATTATATTATGAATACATTTAATATGTTCACGTACATTTTTTCTTGTCATTTTTCTTGTCTTTTTTTTTGGTAGCAGTGCAAATACTGCTTTTATCATCACAGTTTTTAAAATGTGTGGCCTCAACAGAGAAGAGAACTCTTCCGATTTAGGAAACAGATTTGGTTTGTATTAATTGATTCTTGCTCCACATTTTTTTTTTGCTTTTTTTTTGGGGGTCACATCCGCAATGCTCAGGGGTTTCTCCTGGCTCTGCACCCAGGAATTACTCCTGGCGGTGCTCAGGGACCATATGGGATGCCGGGGATCGAACCGGGCCAGCATTGGCGGCCGGGGTGCAAGGCAAATGCCCTTCCCACTGGACTATCGCTCCAGCCCCTAGTTCCACATATTTTCTCGACTCCTAGTTAACCATCAGGGTTAAACTCATGCTATTTGGGTCAGCATTCCCTTTGAATGGCATTATTATTGCTGTTCATCATTGCCTTAGCTCTTACACTGTGCTTGGTGCTGTGGAAGACATTAAAAAAGACACAGCTCTTGCCTTGGGGCTTACACTCAGATAGGCAAACAAACAAAATGTATTTAAGAAGAGGTAGATTGATTGCAGAGATGCAATTTCTCAGGTGTTTGTATTTGTGCTTTGGGTTCGTTTGTCTTTTAACTAGCTGTGGGCTAAAGAAATCTTTAAAGTTTCCTTCAGAACAAGGATGAAAATGACAGAGTCCAGAATGAAAAGGAGCAGAATCCAGAAGTGTAGAAAACAGAACCAAGTGTCCAGAGGACATGATTTTGAAGGAGGACCTCTGTGCTCTTTAACTGCTCTTTCCTTATTGTCCTTTGTTTCAATGAAGTAAAATAGTCTCCCTTAGGAAATATGAGAGAGAAGAGAGAAGGAAACCCGCAGAGTGAAAGAAAGGAATGGCACTTGCAGGTTGGGATGCTTGGCCAATTCGCATGGGAGGCGTGATTTCTTTTTGTTCCTTTCAGCAACTATTGCTACCAGCGGTTTCCTCACAGAAAACCAAATGATTCATTTTAAAGTGGTTACTAAATTTTATGACTTATTTTCAAGCATTAGCATTATTTTTTTCTATCAAATATTATTAAAAATTAGAACCAGTTCTTCTAACAGACTGAAGTATTTATTTGTGCTCAATATAGGAAGACTTTTTTATCCCAAGGACAAATCACCTTAGAATCAAACTTCCTTGATCACTTGAATCCCGTTATTCATCGATTTGCTCGGCGGGCACCAGTAACATTTCCATTGGACCCTATCACGTGCCAATGTAGCCCAATGGCATCTGGTTGATTCAGGAATATGAAGAGCCTCAAACCGTTCCTTCAGGGGGCTTAACAAGGGAAGTCTGACCATCTTGTAGGTGGGCGGCCACATGATCTTTTGACATCCCGTGGGATCCAGTCGGTGCGGCTCTAGTCCAGCGGTTGTCTCCAAATCGCAGAATCAAACTTATAAAATCCAATTTGTGAGCCCAAGTGAACAAAACTGTCTTTATACTGCACACTCTTTCTTTTAGGTAGACAGCTAAAATATTTGGGGCTGGAGATAGTTATAGCAGGTCAGCATTTGTCTTACATGTGGCCAATCTTAGTCTGATCCTGGCATCTCATAGGTCCCCCAAGCCCTGCCAGGAGGCATCTCTGAGCACAGAGCTAGGAGGAATTCCTGAGCATAGCCCAGTGTAACACTCAAACAAAACAAAGTGAATTCTAGCACACAGTTGAGAAAGCAGAAACTAATATGTCAATTGTGAATATGATCCCTAGTATCGGTAGGAAATATTTGCATGTGTGTACAATTAGAAAGCAACTTTATTTAGAAATTTAGATAGTGTGGACTACCATTATCATATGAAATAAAACAACAGTTCTGGAGTCAGCCTGGGAAAAGCTTTCATATGTGTTTTCAAAAGTTTCATGTGAGAAGCGCCTGGCAGACACAGCCTGCATGCTGGTAAAGCCATGGAGATTTTCAGGTTACAGAGAAGGTGTTAAGAATGTTTCCTGTGCAGGGAGAGTAGAGTTTCAGTTCATTTGGTCATTGAAGTCTCCAGGTACATGAAAGTGTGCCTCATCAGGGTCCTTATCTGTGAAAAAATTGTAAGCACCCAGAGCCATGCATATTTAGGCCTTGGTGTCTAAAGTTTCTGTTTAATTCCATTTTCTCATCAAATGCAGGAGTGTGGGCTATGCACTTCCAGATGGCCCACACAAATGCTTTGTCGTACTTCACTCACTCTTTGCATGTCAAGCATCTCTGGGACTACATACATCACCAATTAGCATCTTATATTCATTTGACAGGAATGGTTCTGCAACACTTTATACCATTTTCTTTGATACAATTTGCATGTTTAAATGGTATTCTCCTATAAGAATCAAAGATGAGATTATCGAGGAATTTTTCTTCCTTCCTCCAAACATTTTTTTTTTTTTGCAGTGCGGCACCATTTAATCTGAATTTTAAGAGAAATAACTTTGGTTCAACGTTTGCAAACCTAGTAAGATCATTTTAGTATGTTTATCACTGCATACTGCAGGCATTCAGGGCTCTTCCAAAACTGTGTTTATAGTCCATTTTCATTTTTCTCATTTCAGACCACAACACTTCCTCTGTGCATTTGGAACTAATGTCCCTTAAGTCTTTTATAACAGTCTCTCTATTAGAATTCTTTATTCTGAGATCTGTGATGAGCACTTAATGAACTTTCTGCTTGGTCCTGGTAGTAAGGAGTAATCCTATCATATCAAAATCCCTATTATTATTATTATTATTATTATTATTATTTCAAAAATCAAAGATATATGATCATCCAAGAGATCCAATTGTCACTAAGGATAGAGAGACAGTTTTGTTTTCCAGTTTAATCAATATGGCTGTATTGGATAGCAGTAAGTGGAGCACACAGAAATACACTAGGCAGTACCTTCTTGATAACTCTATTTGACTGGCTTATCAGCATTTAAAGTTTTATATACTCACTTTTGTGACTGTGTAGCATCGCTCCCTCTGTCCCTCTCTTGTCATATGTGTATATATATATATATATATATATATATATATATATATATCACTGTCTTCCCATAGATCATCAATTTGCTTGAGCGGGCTCCAGTAACATCTCAATATGTCCTGTCACATGCCAGATAGCCCAAGGGCATCTGTCTGCTCCAGGAACATAAAGAGCCTCAAACCATTCCATCAAGTCATGGGAATGAGGTCTATAATTGTTACTGGTATTTGGCATGTCAAATATGACACAGGTAGCTTGCCAGGCTCTGCTGTGTGGATACATATATATGTAAACATATTTTCCAAAGTTCCCTAGAAAGTCATACTTTGATATTACTGTCACAATTAGAATATTTTCCCAAGGAGCTGGAGTGATTGTACAGTGGGCAAGGCACTTATTTGCTCTGGTGTGATTGGTCCTAGTTCAATCCTAGCACCCTATATGGCCTCCCTAGCCCACCGGGAGTGATCAAGGAGCACAGAGTCAGGAGTAAGTTCTAGCACTGCTTGGAGTGGTCAAAACAAAACAAAGGCAGGAGTGATAGCACAGTGGGTAGGGAATTTGCCTTGCACACGGCCGACTCAGGTTCAATCCCCACCTTCCCATATGGTCCCCCATGCCACTGCCAGGAGTAATTCCTGACTGTAGAGTCAGAAGTAACCCCCTGAGCATACCGGGTGTGACCCAAAAAAGAAAACACACACACAAACGAACAAAATATTTTTTTTTCAAGGGAACAGGGAAATAGCTCAAAGGGCTGGAGTGCATGTTTTGCATGTGGGAGCCGTCCTGGGTTTGATCCCCAATACCACTTGGTTTTCTCAGCACTGCTGCGTATTAATACAGTACTCTCGTCCTGTCACCCCTACTCCTTCCCCCCCTCAGAAATAAAATAGTTTTTCAAGAAAGTTCTTACTTTGATGTTTTTCCTTTGGTTTTTGGACCAAACCTGGTGGCAGTGTTCTGGGCTTACTTCTGGCTCTGAGCTAGAGGATCATCCTAAAGAAGCTCAGGGAACCATATGTGGTGCTGGGGATGGAACCTAGTCAACTGCATGGTTCACTGTAAATGCACTATATTTATAATATAGTGGTTTTACTTTGGAAAAACAGACAGGCAGAGTTAAGAATTAAGTAAATTACAGGCTGGAATACGGGTGACCACAGAGATGGCATTTATTTTTCACCCTTGCTTTGGTAAGTATGACACCATTTACATTACCTGAAAGACTTGAAGAATCCCTTGATTTCTTTTATATTCCATGTTTCCCTTTCCCCAAATGTGTCATTAAATTATTTCAGTTTGCCTTCATAAATCCTAACTCCCCCAACCACCTCTTGTCACACTTCTGTTTATACTTCAGATTATGGAAGGTATCATCTCTAATTCCCTAACGGGCCTCCTGGGTTGCCCAAGGCTTGATTTTTTCCCACATTCCCTTTCCCATTCAAGATTTAGAGCTCTCATATGATTAATGACAGCATATCTCCTGTGGCATGAACTCCCTGCACTTGTTTTCTTTCATGTTCAGAACAATATACAACACTCTCTTGGCACTAAAGGTCTACAAGTTCTCTTGAGCTCTGGCTGGTGACTACTGTCTCCCAACAGGGATACCTTTCTAGATTCGAACTATGGCTCTGGATTCTGAGAGCTGGTTTGAAGCCTTTATATTTCTTTCTAATACTTAAAGATTTTTCATTCAGCTGCTGAAATTTATTCCTCTGGCTGCCTCTGTTCATTCACTTCACTTCTACTCATATTTTTGGTCCTTCCTTGACCATCTGTTCCTTGGAAAAATCTGTGTCCTCATTATGAGAGTAAATTCATCTACTGCTTTCTGGTGGCACACCCTATTTGCTTCCTTCAAAGTGCCAATCACAGTCTGAAATATTTGGGTTATCTATTTACTTATTTGCTACCTTTCAATGTTCAGGATAGACTCATTTTTTTTAATTGAATCACTGTGAGATGCATAGTTATAAGGTTGTTCATCATGGGTTTCAGCCATACAATGTTTCAGTACTTATTCCTTCACCAGTAATAATTCCTTCACACTTATTTCCCAACACCAGTGTCACAGGTTTTCCTTCTGCCACCCTCCCCACATGCCCCATCATCCCCACCCCACCTCCGTCCAAGTCTTCCTCTGTTGCAGGCACTTTTCTTCTCTGTCTCTCTCTCTCTCTCTCTCTCTCTCTCTCTCTCTCATCCCTCCTCTCCTTCCAGGCACTATGATTTGCAATATCGGCACTGAGAAGTTATCATGTATATCTCTTTACTGCCTTTTAGCACTCAATTCCTGTCCATTATGATTATTTCCAATTATCATTGTCATACTTGTCCCTTCCTTATCTTAACAGCTCCCCACCCATCATTCCACTTGTGGCAAGCTTCTATCTATGGACAAGTCCTCCTAGCCCTTGTTTTTACTGTACATAGGTATTAGACTCAATGTTTTTAAGATCAAGTTCTTGCTGGTGTTTTAAAAAAAATCATTGGTGTTTAGCATCGTGACTGGCACATAAAGGTACCAATAGCATATTTGTTAAATGAATATCTAAAATGTTTTGATAAGAGATGATAATTAATTGGAGATAAGTAAAGCATGATTAGCATATGCTTTAATTAGAATTTATCCCAAAAAGTTCTTATGTTATAACTAAAGACACAATGTGTTGGTATGAGGGAGCAGGATCTTTAGGAGGAGATTCATGGATGTAGCCTGCCCATGTGAATGAAATTAGTACTTCTGTTTACAAGTCCTGGAGAGCTCCCTTCATGCCATGTGGAGACTCGGTGAGATAAGAAACTCTCACCATTCTCCTAATGTACTGCTTTGACCTGGACTTCCAGTCTCCAGAACTGTGAGAAACAAATATTTATAAGCCACCCTATTAAGTATTCTGTTATACCTGTCCCAGTGGACTAAGAAAGGAAGGAAGAACTGAAATGGAATAGGAAAACTATTGGAAGGCTTGGTATCAGGATCCTAGGAAGTCAGGTTGGCAGAAGGGGTCCCAACACAAGATGGAAACATGAAACCTGGGTCAATGTGAAAATCAGAAGACTTGCCTCATAATCTTCACCATTTGCCAAAGACCAATCAAGTATGTACTTATTAGCGACAAAGAAAGCAGCATAATGCACTCATTCATGTTGGAAATAAAAAGCAAACATTTCCATCTCCAGGGTAAAACAGCACTGAGCTTCAAAACAGTCACATAGATATGCCTCAGGCCAATTTACATCCAATAAATGGAATAAACATCCACAAATAAACTGACATGTAAACCCTTTGGATCAAATGTACCACCCTCATAATCTGTGATTAAATTTCACAAGAGTGATGGAATAAAATGACTACGCTTAGAACAGACAGGGGGATGAAGTCATATGGGTCATACTGCTCAAAATAAGAGAAGACATGTCTTCATCAAGAGGAAACTCACTATTCTGGTCAAAACTCAACATAGTGATGGGCATGTGGTTCACTGGCTAACAATACTAGTAATGCCAGATAAGGTTTCTTGAGTACTTGCTAGGTACCAGGTACTGCATTAAACTACTTATATGCATTATTTCACATAAAACAATAAGCCTTTGAAGTGGCATGCACGTTCAGGGTGGATGCTAAGTTGGTATCCAGGAGAAAAAGCATTTTGTTATGATTTTGCTCTCGCTCCACAGCAAGCTAGGAGCTGTGATTATACCTTCAACTATTTCCATTTAGAGCTTGAGCTCCACTATCTGCTATTGATTTGCAAAAAAACCTCATCTCTGGGCTAAGGGGACACTCATCCAGGGAAGTATAAAAGTGCATCATGGAATTCTTGATCTTCACTGAGTTTTAAGGAAAAACTATCCTCCGAGTCCATACAATAGAACTTTCCTATAACATGCTGCAATAATTTTTTATGCTTGCCCTGTAGATTGCAATAATTTCAGATTCTTGCATTTTTCATATCATTGATAATAAATACTTAGCACTATTTCTGAAACTGGGACAAAGGCAGCATTTGGAATTGATCCTAAAACCTAGAACTGTGGAAGTATTTTTATTGAGGGGCAGTGGTTGATTCTTTTCCACGTGGTACTCAGGGAAACTATGAAGTTCTCAGTGACTGAATCCAAGTCAGCCACATGTAAAACAAGACCCTCAATCCCTACCCTCTCGCTCTAGTCCTGGAAGTCATTTTTATTTTACTTTATTTCAGCCTACTATTGGTGAGAATTAGTTTGGTGAGGTTTTTGCCTAGTGGCCTTGGTTCAGGGAACTGAGCAAGTGCCTGCCCTGCGTGAGAGGCCCAGCCCTGCTGTCAGCACTAATGCCCTTTCCAGGTTTAGTGAGTGCTGAGGGGTCTTTGGAGACGGGCCACAGACTGACCTTAAGTCTGGGCAGGGGCTGTTGGAAAGCCTTTTTTTGCCTTTGTTATCTTTTTGCGTGGTCAAGCATGGCAAAGTTACCCATGGTATATTTGATATGCCAAAACAGTAGCAATAAAGGGCCTCATTCCCATGACCCTGAAATAACCCCCCAATATGGCAGCTTTAAAAAAAGTCGAGCAAGGAGAGGCTAATAAAATCTCGGGGTTGAATGAGGCTACCAAAACGAAGAAGGACTAAAATGACTGTCTGTACTTTCAATGCACGTACACTGGTATCTGAAGCATCCATCGAAGACCTCATGGTGCAAGCACAGAAGATCAACATCATTGGACTGACCGAGACAAGAAGGCGTCAATTATATCATGCCATTTTCCAACACTGGAGAAGAACTGTTCCTGGGAACATGCGATGTTGTCTCATTTGCCAAGATGATGAAAATCAGATGGGCCGGACATGTAATGCGATTTAGGGATGACCGCTGGACTAGAGCTGTTACCGACTGGATTCCACGGAACATCAAAAGAACATGTGGCCACCCACCTATGAGATGGTCAGACTTCTTTGTCAAAATACTGAATGGGCCCTGGGGCCTCCAGTCATGGCATGAAGAGGCTCACAGGCAGCTGGGGGAGGCTGGAACTCGGCTCGCCCTGGGCCCAGCTGACTATGGGACCCCAGGAGGGCAGACAGGTTTTGGGAGTGGGCCTGTCACCTCTGGGGGGTCCCGGAAGCAGCCGGATGAGACTCGCCCATCACACTAGCCACCATTTTCGCTGTCAGGATGCTGGGAAATTGCCTCACGATCAGATTAACAGAGCAAAACCAGTTCGAGCCCAGGTTGCGAGTCTGCTTGAGGCAGCGCGGTCCATTAAAATAGTGGAAACAGTAATGTCTTTTAATGCACTGCATTCCAGGAAGAGCAGGAAAGTTTGGCGGGAGGGAGAGATAAAGAGGAGAGAAATGACATACAGAACCCGCCAAGTAGTTGAGGTGTGGGGGGGGGAGGGAGGGTGGGGACATTGGTGATGCGAGATGGGTTTGGGTGGAGGGATAGGTGTTGGAACACTGTAGAACCAAAACTCTACATGAGCATCTTTCAATTGAATGTCTAAAATGGTGTAATAATATTTTGGGGGGAAAAAATAATAAAATAAAATTAAATTAAAAAAAAAACTGAATGAACGGTTTGAGGTTCTTTGTGTTCCTGGAGCGAGCATATGTCATTGGGCTACACTTGCACATGACAGGGACAAATGGAGATGTTATTGGTGCCCATTCGAGCAAAATGATGAACATCAGTTAGATACATTATCAGTGATAGTTTGGTGAAACAAGTCATAGTCATTTAAGAATAAACATGTTAATGAGGACTGTGTAGGGTAGTTCTAGAATATAATGCTAAGTAAACCTGAAAGGGGATATCATTAGTCAAGAACCACATCAAAAGTATCTGAAAAACATGCTTAAAATTCCAGAGCAATAAAAGGAAATTCCAGAGAATAATGTGAATTGAAATATCACTTAATTCAAAATATTGTTGAAACACAACAACAACAACAACAACAAAGATTCTCCAGAAATAGAGGAGTAAGTAAATAAAGACAAAAAGAAAAGAGAGACATTGATTCAATTCTGAAAGTGTCATATGGGGGTAGTTTTAAAACAGAATAAATTTTCACAAAGTCCATCACTCTCATAATGCTTATTTTCAGGTAAAATGCAAAGCAGTTCTTGAAAATATCAGTTACATATATCATAGGCCAGAGCTATTGAAACAAATCAGACTTCTCATTTTAACAGGCATTTATACATTTAAAAATTTATATTATTAACTAGTTTGAATGCTGTGGCTTCATTAATGCTCACAGGCTAGTTTTTGATCTGGCATTGTATCAATTTGAACTGCAGACCATGTCACGATCTTAATGCAGAAAGTAGATCTGTGTGTATAAAGTGGTATAGAAAGGGAAGCTGTACACCCAGTAGGCAATTTTCAAATGTCATTGTTTGAGCACCTGCCTCCCCCTGTCCCCCAATAAAAATGGCTGCATGCGTGGTAGGGAATGTTTTGCTCCCTAGTTTGTACCAGGCCCTTCGGGTGTGCAAACCCGCTTTTCTCCCTTCTTACTGCCACGCTGCAGCACATGGAGGACCGTTTGCCCCTTAAATATCACACGTAGCTCATTTGCATTATAGACTATGGGCCCAAGAGGGAAAAAACGCTTAATTTTATTAATAGAATGGATTTTTAAATCTCTCTCTACAGGAGGCCACAGAACACCCCAAAGGGCTAATCTATGTTATGGAGAGATGGCAAATCAGAAAAGCCCCCAGTGCGTTTTTTCCCCTCAGAATTTGTTCCCGATGAAAGCTACCACTAGGCCGATTGGCTTTGAGCAGCCTCTGTTTGAACACTGGAATTGTTCTACACCTGATGTACAAATACCTAAACCCCTGAGATTTACAATACGAATGCTAATGCTTGGCGTGAGCCCCATGGAAACAAACAGAGCTGGGATAATAATTTTGTAACCTTATGTTGACATAACCCACCAGCTTGCTGAAGAGCCCCTTCATGTAGGGGAAACAGAGAAACAATAATGATTTTCAGATACAGTTGACAAGAGACCATTTAGTAAACTTTTTTTTTTTTTAACTAACAGTATGCAGGGATGTTGTATTCTAGGCTGCTACTAATAATCTCATCAGAATGCAAAAGCAGCGACTGTGTTATAAAACCAATGATCTGTTATATTCTGCAAGAATTTACAAAAGCCTAATGTCATTTACTACACCATGAGAACCATACTTGGATAAAAAAAAATAAAACACAACAGAATTCAAAAACTGATTACAGCTGACAAAAATAAACTGTAATGGTTTTAAAGGTAAACTATTCCATGGTGAAAGACGAGTCCAGTGATGACGTCAGAAGGGGACGGAGTCGGGGTTCGACGCAAACACAATATGTCACTTAGGGCCATGTTGGGACCAGAGTATTCACTCAAGCCACACATCTCGGGGCTGGTCCACTGCTGAGTATGTGTTGTCTCTCAGGCGGCAGAAAACTTAAGCCTTAAAAGGATTTTTTTCCCACAGTCAGCAGTATTTTTTGAAAAAAGTATGTCTCTCTGAAGTCTTAACTAGAGATTTTCAATAATTATCATTATTAATTTGGTCATGGGGCTACACCCGGCAGTGCGGTGCTCTCAGGGATCAATTCTGGCAAGGCTCAGGGATGCCAGGTAACAGAATAAAGTCAATTGAAAAGCCAATGGCAGAAATCTGTCAGGATTTCTATGCAGTGCAACTCTCGCGGTCTTTTCTGGCTTTCAGCCAGTACCTAGGTCAGGCAGATGAGAAGGGCTAGGCCTTCGCCAGACTGTCATGCTTGCTGCTTGGGAAGTTTCAAATGAGTTCATTTGTGGAACGAGTAGCATTTAGATTTTGTTAGGAAATAAATGTGTTTGCAAATTATTGTCTACCATGGCCAGAACAAATTCCTCTGCATTTTACTCACTGACTTTTAAAATCATCATTCTGAAGGGACGATGTCTTTCTATTTCTATCACTGTATCTATTTATGTAATGAGGAACAGAGAGAAACAGAGAGAAAGAGAGAGAATTTAAAGTTCTTGCTGTTGTCACAATCTTTGGAAGAAATGTATTTGTTCCCTCCATTTTTCAACCAAGTTCTATGGAAGCACTTTTGGGGAGAGATTAAGCCACACCAATAGTGCTCAAGTATTACTCCTGGCACTTTGTTCTGGGATTACTTGTGTCTATGTCTGAGGAACCATATGTGATGTCAAGATTCTTAAGGGGTCTATGGCATGTGAGGTCGAGCTCCTGTACTACTTCTCTGGCCTGGTGAAGCACTTTCATCTCCAAGATAGTTGTTGTAGAATGTGAGAACTTAACATTATGATGCAATTTCACAGTGTCTATTTTAACCAGCTAATGTGCATCAAATGCATCTATAGATTCCCTTAAAGATACACTTGACCTTAACGACTTGCAGGGAATTACTTTAAGTGTTTGGTGCCTGGCAAACATCTGGTTTTAGATGATGATGGGTTTTAAAGGTTTTAAATGCTTTGGGGTTTTATGTATGGATGAGTTAGAGTATAAGCATTGATGAATCATGAAAATATATCTCTACAAGGAGGACCTTGAACATATTTTTGACCGCTGGGAGGTTGCAGTACTGATAGATTCTAGAAGGAAACTGAGACCTGCAATTAGCTTAAATTCCATTTAGGCCAACCAGTTTCAGAGCTGAATGCAAATAATTTTACTTTTTGTAAAAGTGTATTATAAAAAGGGTAGGTATACTAAGTAGTTTAAATCACATGGAATAATAGTTCGATGTGTTTGGTGTCTTCTTTTTCTTTACCAGTGCATTTTCCCTTTATTTTTCATTGGCAGGCCCTATGCCTAGTGAATTCCCATTCATCCTTAGGAATATCCCTTTAATTTTTATACTCCTTAATTTTGACAGGTAAGTTTAGCTAAATCTCCTCTGCATGTTGATTCTATACATTAGCTATTTTATTAAGGACTGGAGAGATACAATAGGGGTATAGATAATTGCCTTGCTAGTGGCCTACCCTAGGTCACTGACTTTAGCATGGCCAGGAGTGATCCCTGAGCACAGTCAGGTGTAAGCCCTTAACACTTAACACAGGCCAGAAGTAATCCCTGAACATCCAGATGTGGTGCCCAAATCCCAAAGTAAAAAAGTGAGTTCATAAATGTATTTACTTGTTGACTCATACTGTCAGAGCATAAAATTCTCAATAACAATTATTTTCCAATTACACTGTGAGCCTGATATACATATATATTATTTATATATATTTGCCAGAAAAGTTTGGAAAATAAATAATTATAAAAGAAATTAAGCTAAATTTCTGAAAAAAGAAAAGTTCATAGTGGAGTTGTTAATTGTGGAAATAAATCACTTGATCACTTGAATCCCATTATTCATCGATTTGCTCGATCGGGCACCAGTAACATTTCCATTGGACCCTATCACGTGCCAACCCTATCACGGGTTCTTCACACGCTTACCTGTCTGAATGTAAGGTGCCCTCCCAATGGAAAACCAACAGGACAGTTCTACTGTTCAAGAAGGGAGACATTCACGACATCAGCAACTATCGCCCCATCTGCCTGTTGTCCAACATCTACAAGCTGTTTTCACGAGTCATCCTGAACAGGATTGGCAGAACACTAGATGAAGGACAACCATGCGAGCAAGCTGGCTTCCGGAAAGGATTCAGCACAATCGACCATATCAACACAGTAACCAAGCTCATCGAGATTTCGTAGGGGAGTACAAGATGCTGCTCTGTCTCACGTTCATTGATTTACCGAAAGCCTTTGATTCTGTGGAGACTGAAGCAATCATCGATGCCCTAGCCAAACAGGATGTTCAAACCCAATACATCAAGATCCTTCGTGAGCTGTATTAAGGATTCACCACCAGGATCTCACCATTCTACAAAGAAGTGATCATTGATGTCAAAAGAGGGGTTTGACAGGGTGATACCATTTCACCAAAACTCTTTAGCGCCACCAAACATCATGGGACAATTAGAATGGGAAGGAATGGGAGTGAAGATAGATGGTAGGCAACTTACACCACCTCCGCTTTGCTGATGACATTGTTCTAATAACACCAAACATTAGCCAAGCGGCACAAAAGCTGGCTGACTTCGACGGAGAATGTGGAAAGATAGGTCTATAGCTGAATCTAAAGAAAACTATGTTCATGAAAAATGAGCTAGTTCCAGAGGCCCCATTCACTCTCAATGGAACAAACATCTCTGAATGCAGCAGTTATGTGTACCTAGGTCGAAGAAGATGAACGATCTAAAACCTGAGTTGAGAGAGGAAGAAGAGAGCGGCATGGAATGCCTTCAAAGGCATCGAAGAAATAGCTAAAAGAACAAAGAACCTCCCGGCTCTGGGCACATCTCTTCGACTCCACCCTTCTCCCTGCATTAACATATGCCTCAGAGACCTGGGCCCTATGAAAGCAGGATGAGAATGCTATTCGGGTCTCCCAGAGAGGCATCGAAAGAGCTATGCTTGGAATATCACGCCTCACTCAAGTGAGAGAAGGAATTCGGAGTTCTGACCTCCATCGCTATTCCAGAATCAGGGACGGCTGTCTCGTTTGCCAAGGCATCGAAAATCAGATGGGCTGGACATGTAATGCGATTTGGAGATGACCGCTGGACTAGTGGAAATAAGTAGAAAAATAAATTTAAGGTATACTTTAAAAATAAATATGGATGACGTGTAAAAGAAAGGTAAGTGCAAAAGACAAAAGCAGTTTCCTTTCATGAGCATGTTAGTGGACAGTGGGCTAATATCTGCAGTAGAAACCCAGCCCTTGGAAGGAAACACGGTTGACTAATAATGTTGATACCTGGCCTAAAAAATTATCCAGCTAGAGATATCAAGAATAGACAAACAAAAACTACATGACTGATGAGCAAGGAAGTGTTATCCATGAGGTAAAATGTGGTGATAAGGAACACAATAAGAAAACTGTAGGTCAAAATAATTAAGAAGGAATGTGTCAATGTATCAAAATGAGAGCCACTTTCTAAGACGTTATCATTTTCATATCATGTGCATAACTGAAACTCATCTCCCAAAAAATTGAATTTTAAAAAGCACAGGAATAACAATAAGCATTCAATGTAATCAAGGTTTAGGCGCTTTTCAAAATAAGCAGGTAGAGCAGATGGGACAATAGTAATGATGATATTACTGGTGATGATGACTGGAGAGGAAAGAGGAGGCCCCAGTATACTGACACATTTCTGCTCTAATTGTCTGGTCATTGTTGAGCTAGGATTTTCCTTCTGGTAGTTAGGATGCACTTAAAGCATTAGCCTTTGCTTTCCATAAAGTACATTCCTGGCCCTGTGGTGTTAGACTCGCTAGCTGATAACACAGCAATGGTATGCCTCATACGCTATTCCCCAAAGGAGAGAAGGTCTGGTTTTCTTCCACTGAAAAACATATTCCTCACAGAATGAGATCATTTTAGCTGTCAGCTATGGAGTATCTAAGAATCTCCTTGTTGCATGCAACATTGCCAGCAGGATGCCCACCACCTCCACTGGGGATTTTTATCCCCAGTGGAGGAAAAGGCTGCTTCCAAGTGAGTGAAGCAGCTGTTGTTTTACACAGAAATGTCAAAAGCCTTTGCAAATTTCTCATCACCAATTGGCGGTGTCATGGGCAGTGAAACACTTGTGGGGTTTTTTTTGTGGTCTGGGAAGAAGCAACCGGTTTTGTGAGGTTTCAGTTGTAGATATATGTGGAAATAAACCCTTGGTAAGGATTCATTTTATTGTCAATGATAGAATGTGAATATTAGATGTGAGTAGAAGGTGAGATTAAATTAACCAAATATCTTTGAAATGGAAAAACTTAATTATTTTATGAGGCAGCTGGGCTATCCCAGCTGTGCTCAGGGCTTATTCCTGGTTCTGTCTCAGGGGCCAATTCTAGCAGAGATCAAGGAACCATATGTGGCGTCAGGATTGAATCTGGGTCAGCTACGTGCAAGACAAGCACCTTACCCCCTGTGCTGTAATTTCCAGACCCTGAAATATTCTCTTCTAAATCATACAGCTTTAGTAGTTAGTGAGAATTAATGTGTTAAATGAATTTAAATATAAAAATGTGTGCCAGAAGGCCTTTGCCTTGCAAGTGGCTGATCATGATTCCATCCCTTAGCACCCTATACGGTCTCCAGAGCCCTGCCAGGAGTGATCCCTGAGTGTAGAGGCAGGTGTAAGTCCTGGGCACTACTAGATATAGCCTCCCCCAAATGCATTGAATTTTGCCACGTTTTCATTATATAAAATATTGATAAAATATTACCCCAAAGAAATATGGACTATATTTTTGTCTTATACTGCCTCTTTATTTATTCATAAGTTTATTTCCCCAGGCATAAAAAATATACTCATCTATGTGTGTCTAGTCACCAGCTAGCAGCTACTGACTAAGTAAATTCTATAGCTAATATATTATTGGATTTTTATAACTCTAATGCTTTATTTTCTATATGCTTTCAATTATTTGGGCTATTTCTGACATCAAGAGTGGCTCCCCTCTTAATACAATAGAAGCAAATAAGGAGAATGGAGCAAAAGTTGTCTCCTCAACCCGAAGACAGAGAGCTACTGAGTTTTACCACAGATGTGTGTCAACCTTTAAGTCTTTTAAGACAAGTCCTGTTTATGTATCTGGTAAATGATAATAAAATGTATATTAGTGTGAAAGCATATAAAGATTGTCAGTTAGCTATGATTTAGATTATGAGAAAATAGATGGGAGTTCAATACAAAGCAATGAAATCTAACATAATATGTCTTTTAAATCACATTGCAAATTTCTCTGGCATTTTACTTTGATAGTCCCAGCTGTATGACAGTAGTAACAAAATAACTCAATCAGGCTGCTTTTCTAGAAGATTATAGATTCGGTGACAAACAAAAAGCATTTTACACAGTTCTACAGGCTGGGGTGTCTACGATCAAGATCCCAGCAGATGACGTGTCTGAAGATATTCTGGTTCATAAATGGTTTTTATACTACAATCCTATATGGATGGGAAAAAGGAGGAGAAGGATTTCTCTGGATGTTTTGTAAGGGTATGAATCCTATTCATTGATGCTCTGCTGCCAGGATCTAATCACCTCCCAAAAGTTCCAGTCTTCATCTGACAATGGGTTAATATCCAGGATATATCAGGCACTGGTAGCACTTCACAAGAAAAAAACAGCCAACCCCATCAAAAAATGGGAAGAAGAAATGAACAGAAGCTTCCAAAAAGAAGAAATTTGAGTGGCCAAAAAGGCATATGAAAAAAAGTGCTCTTCATCTTTAATCATCAGGGAGATGCAAATCAAAACAACAATGAGGTACCATCTCACACCAAAGAGACTGGCACACATCCAAAATAGCAAGAACAATCAGTGCTGGCGTGGATGTAGGAAAAAGGAACTCTCATCTACTGTTGGTGGGAGTGCCGACTGGTCCAGCCCTTTGGAAAACAATATGGACATTCCTCCGAAAACTAGATATTGAGCTCCCATTTGATCCAGCAATAGCACTCCTGGGAATATACCCAGAGATCGAAAAACACAGCAGAAACAATATCTGCACTTCTTTATTCATCGCTGCACTATTCACAATAGCTAGAATATGGAAACAACATAAGTGCCCAAAAAACAGAGGACTGGCTAAAGAAACTGTGGTACATCTACACGATGGAATACTATGCAGCTATCAGAAAAGACTAAATTGTGAAATTTACCTGCAAATGGATGGGCATGGAGACTATCATGCTGAGTGAAATTAGTCAGAAAGAAAAAAGACAGATATAGAATGACTGTATTCATTAATGGGATATAAATATATACCAGTGTTTTACTGAGTGTGGGCAATGGCAATGTCAGACTAGGAACTCACCATTGAATATACACAAAGAGACTTAAATGATAAACCCTAAATGTCTACAGCACTAGCCACAATGTGTAAAAGAAGAGGGAGAGAGATGCAGAGACAGAGAGAGACAGAGAGAGAAAGAGGAGAAAAGGGGGTACCTGCTACTGGAGTAAGCCCAGGGGTGGGTGGGAAGAGGTATAGGTATACTGGTGGTGGGGATGGGGCACTGGTGGAGGGATGGGTGCTGGAATACTGTATTACCAAGAACCAATTATGAACACCTTTGTAACTGTATGTTTCACTGTAGTATAATAAAATTTTTTTAAAAAGTCCCAGTCTTGGGGACAGAACAATAGTGTAGAAGGTAGGGTTTTTGCTGAGCATGAGACTGACCTAAATTTTATCTCTGAAGTCCATATGGTCCCCTGAGTCTTCTAGGAGTGCAGAGCCAGGAGTAAGTTCTAAGCACTGCCAGGTGTGGCTAAAAAATAAAAAAAATTTAAAAAAATAAAGCCTCACTCAAACATCACATTTGGAATTACTTTTTAATTGAAATAATGCGGGGGACATAACCTATGACAGTGAAGACCATGCTCACAAAAAATGAATTACCAAAAGCAGTTCTGGAAATTTCACCTAAAACTGGAATATTCTGGTTTGCAAAATTACACAATGACATTTTTTTTTCTTATTGGGTTACTCCTGATCTGCACACAGGAATTACTCCTGGCAGTGCTCGGGGGGACCATATGGAATGCTGGGGATTGAACCTTGGTTAGAGGTGTGCAAGGCAAACACTCTACCTGCTGTACTATCAGTGCAGCCCTCAGTTTTCCTTTTTAATCAATTTTTTAAATTAACAGGTTTTTATTGAGGTACTTTGTAATACTATTTAGTTTTGTTTGATAGTTAAAGAGCTACTACACCAATCCCTTCAGTAACGTTTCAAGATTTCACCACCATTACCCCACGTTCCCTTCTCCCCTCTCTCCCCTTGCCTCCTTACTGTCCACTTCTGTTGAGTTTGCCTCGGGGGTTGCATCAAGGTGACTGATCTTTCCCTTTCCTTCTTTTGAAGACAATTTTATTTAGAGAAATATGAGGGAGAAAGAGATGTTCAAGAGAGAACATAGGCTTTTCTACAGAGTAATAACCAAGAGTACCACTGTGGTTTGAGATATCAGCGAATCACCAAGACACACAGTTCACAAGGAGAAATCATATTTCTAATTTCTCATTTTTCAGATCAGAAACCAAACCATGGGGCTAGAAATATAGTTCATTTACCTTGCAAATGTGAGGTCCTGGCTCAACACACAGACACAGACACACACATAGATACAGACACACACACACACACACACAGAGTCAGAGGCCAAACAGATCTTAGAATTGTCTGGAGGAGAAAAATTCTAACAATGGTCTGAGTTCTTTTATTCTGCCTTTCATAAAAGCATTTTTTAGGTGAGAAATTTTACTGCCAATGACTAATAATGGGACCAATTTCAGTCTAAGCTAATGCGTAAGAAACTTATTAAAAAGTCATCCTTATAAATATTTAAGTTTCTTTTGTCTACTTTCTCAATTCTCTATCCAGTCCCTTTTCATTCCCAAGTCCTGTTTTCAAATAGATCATCTTATAACTTTATATGAATTTGCATGGAAGAAATTTCCTTTATCTCCTATTGAGCTGTTTTATCAAACAGCTTTTTAACTAAAGATACAGTTCTGACATATTTATGAATTACCTTGGCATAAAACAACAGCATGGTTTTAGCCCGTGGGAAGGTAAGTTTCCTTTGTGCCTGAACCGTCACATCATGTATACATGGCTGTTTGTTTTAATTTTCTTTTTTTGTCTTGATTTCAATATCTGTACCACAAACACCCAAGATAAATAGGAAGTTCAATTCTTGAGGACTTATTTTATTCAAATTCTGTATTATGAGGAGTATTGACCCTTAGTCACTAAGACCTACTCTAGATACTGCACACATATGCCAAGGAATGTTGGTTCACCTGCCTCTTATCTCCTTTCTCTTTTGCACCCTCTCATTCCCTTAATGTCCTCAAGTACACACCCCTGTTTTTCTATCTGTGATAGCCAAAGACCACAGTCAATGGAAAATCCTTTTACCCAAATAGATACTCATTAAAATGCCATGTTATATAACCTTTCATTATTTCTCTTTCTTTAAAAAATAGAGGTGGGGCTCTTAACAGCTTCCTTAAGTTTACTTTCCCTGTATTCCTAATTACATCAAATACCCATATATTCCTTCCAGACTGTTCATTTAGAAATAAAGTTTTATAATAGTCACATTTAATTTATCAGCGTGCAATAATTTGTGTTTCCCAATCATCTTGCAGACTTTGGTTCATTATACTATTTTTTCACATGAGTAAGTTAGCAAAGTTTGGATTGATTGACTCTAATTAACTAAAACTGGTTCCAGGCTGTGCATCTATTGTCATGGTAGCTAGCCTCAAAGCCCTACACTGCTCAGCATTGGTGATATAAGGTAATATTGATTTCAAAACTGCAGATAATATGTAACCTTAGGCTTATCAGTGGGAGATAAACTTAAAAAAGGAGGTTGAGGGGAGGGTGAAGTACTGGATGAGATTTAAGTACGCTTGGGAATATAAATTGGGAGTTTTCAGTGGTGTTTCTATATTTTTTGTTCTTCCTGTACTGCTATAAACACAGATGTATTGAAGTTCAAATGAATTCAAGCTCAGCACTGAGAAAACTTCGGATTTCATCGTTTCCAAGGCTGTGAAGACATAAAATATATATTTCTTCAAATACTTCAAGACCCCCCCAAATTATGCAGATATTGTCATCTTTGACTCCAGAAGAGAAAGTCTTCACATTATTCACACAAAAAGTAGGACAGTCTGAAATTTAATCTTTCATTTGTGTATGCTTTTTTAATTTTCAATAATGATATTTTCTTGAGTAAAGAATGTTTGTAGACAGTATAACCAAATGGAAAAATGACTGCCTTTAAACTTGTAAGCAGAAACAACTATGACCCTTGCTCTTAAGTTTTGAGTAGCAATCAAGCTAAATATATATATATATATATATATTGCCATACACGAGACTCATCAATGAATTTCTAACTCTCACGTGCAAGATGTAACAGTTACATTGCTTATGTTTAAAAAATCAGTTAGGAATTTCTTATATTTTTATTGCTTTTACTTATCTTTTAAAATCTTATTTTTCTTTGTAAGAGCTTTTGGGTTCCTGTTTACCCCTAACACCACAATCAAATGAGCTGCCCTTCCTTCCTTCCTTCCTTCCTTCCTTCCTTCCTTCCTTCCTTCCTTCCTTCCTTCCTTCCTTCCTTCCTTCCTTCCTTCCTTCCTTCCTTCCTTCCTTCCTTCCTTCCTTCCTTCCTTCCTTCCTTCCTTCCTTCCTTCCTTCCTTCCTTCCTTCCTTCCTTCCTTCCTTCCTTCCTTCCTTCCTTCCTTCCTTCCTTCCTTCCTTCCTTCCTTCCTTCCTTCCTTCCTTCCTTCCTTCCTTCCTTCCTTCCTTCCTTCCTTCTTCCTTCCTTTCTTCCTTCCTTTCTTCCTTTCTTCCTTTCTCTCTCTCTTTCTTTCTCTCTCTTTCTTTCTCTCTCTTTCTTTCTTTCTTTCTTTGCTTTTTTGGGGTCACACCTGGAAACGCTCAGGGGTTCGTTCTGGCTCTGCACTTAGGAATCACCTCTGGTGGTGCCCAGGGGACCATATGGGATGCTGGGATCTAACTTGGGTAGGCCACATGCAAGGCAAATGCCCTACCCACTGTGCTATTGCTCCGACCCTCTTTTTAATTGCTCATTTTTTAATCAAATTCAACAGAATAGCTTTTTTGCTTACATTAATTTCACAAAAGCTAATGTGAAAAAATTTAGACTCATGTTTGTGGGTCACACCAAATAGTTCTTGGGAACCATGCGGCAGTCAGAACCTTACGTCCTACATCTAAGACACATGCACCCATCCTTTGAGTCATTTCTCCAACCCTTACAGCATTTTTATTTTAAATTAATTATTTATTTACAAAAACAGTAACAATAATGGACTTCATTCCCAACAAATGGAGATGTTACTGGTGCCCACTCGAGTGAATCGATGAACAACGGGAAGACAAGTGAAAGTGATTTATTTTAAATTTGTTATAGTTAAGGTAATGTTTTAGTAATAGTGTTGTCATTTATTGGGCCTGGTGTATGAAAGTTTTAACTAGTATATTACAGAGGCTAGCTTGAGAAATCTTCTAATGGTAGAGGAAAATAATAACAGCTTGTTTTCACTTTATCCAACTTCTTACTTCATTTTCACTTCACTGAAGTCTCTTCAGACTAAGGAGCAGGCAAATTTATTTTGGTGTGTTTTCCATTCTGTTGAAAGAGTAACTTATCCTTTGAAGTCATATAGAGAGCACCAACTTATAAGTGCTCTAATAAAAGAGAAGCTTTTATGCAATGATCACTGTATCACTGTATCACTGTCTTCCCGTTCATTGTCGATTTGCTTGAGCGGGCACCAGTAACATCTCCATATGACCTGTCTCATGCAATGATATTCTACATGAAAACAGAGCCAATAAAATTTGTCTACCTATCTAGCCTGCTAGAAAGATGTTAAGAAATTAGTTTAAGTGATTAGGGAGTCACCTGTGTACATTGCTGTAGTTAGTACAATAGGAAAGAAGTGGAAACAATGCAGTGCCCAACTACAGATGATTGGATCAAGAAGTTGTGGTAAGTGTACAAAGTGGAATACAATGCAGCTCTATGAAAGAACAAAATCATTCAATTTGCAGCAACATGATTAGAATTAGAGGATATTATGTTGAGTGATGTCCATAAGAATGAAAGGGAAAGAGATACAGAATAATCTCTCTCAGATGTGGGACTTAAAGATACACAGCTATGCAGCAACTATGATCCAAAGGCAACACAATGGGGAACTGACACACATGATTGAGTTAGGTGAGAAGGAGGGCATTGGAATTCTTTGGGGAAGGAGATGATAAACTAGTGATGATTGCTGTATTTGATTTATGCCCATGAGAAACATTATTAATAGTATTTTATTCCAAAAATTTATAAACAATAATACTAAAAATAAAAGAGCAAAACAAACCAAAAATCTGAAGAGCAAATCTGATTTACTCAAAATATACTCATTTAAAAGTAAATCTCATTCCAAAATAGTCACATGGAAATATTCTGAACAAAGTTTGACTAAATACCTTGGGACGTTGGCTATAAAAATAGCCATCTCAGGGTCTAACACACACACACACAAGAGACACAAGGGCTGGAGAACTAGAGAAGAAACTAGTTGGGGTCAGAGAAGATACATATTTTTTGAAAGAGAAAATGAAAAGCATGAGAATACTAATTACTCACAGGTTTTGAAATATTTCTAGTGGCACCCACACAATATGGTACATGCCATACCTACCTGTCTTTCTTCTTGCATCATTTAGTTATGATGTGTTCTCTTTTGTTTTTCATTGCAGATAAGTCCAGTTGGTTTGAAGAGTGGGACTCTGGGAAACACAGAGATCAGGCACAAATCTTTGCTCTGACCTTGCCTCTAATTTCTTCGAATGGAATGAAGGTGGCTGTGCACACCTCTCTCAGATCATTTATGTCTCGCCCATCCTCACCAGTCAAAGTGATGACTTATAATTTTGGTCATTTCCCTACCTGCTTATATGAGTTACAACTGATTCACTTCATACCAAATAAAATGCAGATATGCTACCCTTTGGTTGATGAATATATGCCACAGCATCTTCAACAATCAAACAACAAGCATTCCCTAAGTTGCTTATAGGTATCCAACACTAAGAGCAATGCAAAAGAAGAAAGTAGTTGCTACCAGTAAAGTTTATGGTTTGGGTGAGAAGCAAGTCAATCACTTGTATGTATCACTTGTCTTCCTGTTCATCGATTTGCTCCAGCCGGCACCAGTAACATCTCCATTTGTCCCTTTGCATGCTAGTACAGCCTAAGGGCCTCTGCTCAATCCAGGAACATGAAGAGCCTTAAACCATTCCAACAGGTCCTGGGAATGAGGTCTATTATTATTATTGGTTTTGGCATATCAAATACTACATGGGTAAATTGTCAGGCTCTGCTGTGTGGGCGCTCAAAGTTTTTGCATTTACCAATGTACTGAGGAGGCGTGGAGACTGGGAGAGCCACTAGCAGCTCCATCTGTGTCTGTGAAATAGGCTTCTCTCTAGGGTGGGGTTCTGATGAACTGGGCCAAGATTTTGTATCTGAACATAGTTTAAAAGTCAGAACCAAAAGAGGTTAAATTTTCTCAAAGAGGCAGAGTGACAATAGGTCTCATTTTAAATCTCAGTAAAATATTTACAATTTATCTTGAAGGAAAAAAATCATTAAATCTGAAATCTACATTTGAATGATAACGTAATATTTTGATGAGTTTTCCATAGCTGGCAAAACCAACTAAGAAATGAAACCCCCATCTCAGAGCACTCAACCAAAAAGTGCCCACATGCCCTAACCCTAAGTTCCTAACTAGCTGGAGATGACAATACTACTAACATGATTCGAATTAGTTTTTCCTCAAAGCTCTGAGACATAAGAGTGTCAAACAACTTTCTTTGTATTATAGCTCAGTTATGCTGATAATAGCAAAATATTGAACATATCAAGGTATTAGTGGGAGTCTGCATGTGAAAAACACATGAAAGTTCACAAATGGTGAGCATAGGTGTGAGATAGACTGGTATATATATTTTTTGTTTGGTTTGAGTCATACTGAGTTGTGCATAGGGCTGACTTCTGGTTCTGTGCTCAGGGCTTGGGGACCATCTGGAGTGACTGGGTGAAACCTGGGTTGGCTACTTATAAGGCAAGCACACTATCTCTCCAGCCTCAGACTGGCATCTTTCTTTCTTTTTGGGGGAAGTTTGGGTCACACCCAGCAATTTTCTGGAGTTACTCCTGGTTCTGAACTCAGGAATTACTCCTGGTAATGCTCATGGAACCTCATGGTATGCTGGGGTTTGAACCTGGGTCAGCTGAGTGCAAGGCAAGCACCCTACCCACTGTACTATCTCTTCAGCCAAGAATGGCATATTTCTGTTTCTATATTTAAATATAAATTTATAACCCTGAAATGAATTTCTTAAAATTATGTGAAGAATTTTTCTCATTTTTATACAAATACAATTTCTCCTCATTTTTTCCTGAGTATGTTTGTAATCCTTGACACTACAAATTGTATACAATGTACAAATTGTATTTGTAGTGTCAAGGATAGGCACATCTCATGAAACAGAGTCCCAAAACATGGACCTGAGTGGGTAGGGCACTCGTCTTGCAAGCAGCCTACCCAGATTTGATCCCCAGTACCGCATATGACATATATTTGTCGGCAGAGCCTGGCAAGCTACCCTTGTTGTATTTGATATGCCAGAAATACTCAGTAACAATTATAGACCTCATTCCCATGACCTGAAAGAATAGTTTGGGGCTGTTCATGTTCCTGAGGCGAGCAGATGCCCTTAGGCTACACTAGCACCGCAACAGGACTATGGAGATGTTACTGGTGTCCGCTCGAGCAAATCGATGAACAACAGGAAGACAAGTGATACAAGTGATGTTTGTGATAACATTGGTTTACAAGATGCAATCAGTTGTTTGT
Source organism: Cryptotis parvus (assembly GCA_021461705.1). NCBI lineage: Eukaryota > Metazoa > Chordata > Mammalia > Eulipotyphla > Soricidae > Cryptotis > Cryptotis parvus. The sequence goes on along the minus strand of JAJIBD010006541.1, from coordinate 42,569 downwards.
TTAGGGTACAACGCTACCATTCCATGCACACCTCCAAAGTGCCAATACTCATTCACCATTGTGGACAGGACACCTCCACCCTTTTAGACACTACTCCACCTTGGTAATTTTGCTCCTGGAGTCAGAGTCTCTGGTATGTTTTTGTTTAACATTATTTCCTGGGTTTTACACCAAGTACAAATAAGATCAACCCTTCTTTGTCTTTCTCATGCCTGTGTCTTCTTTTTCACAATGTGTTTAGTTTAATAACCAAATTTACCAAAGTTTCATAGGAACACAAAAGGATGACACTTTGACGGAGAAGGTACATTCAAGTTTCTGTTTATAAAATGGGAAGTGTTTCGACACTTGTATACTGTTCACCTCATGAGAGAGCATTGCAGTTCTCCTGTACTGCAACTGCCATCACTCATCACCAGATCATCCTCTAATAAGTCTGATCAATATTCTCCGCTAGTTTTACCTACAGAGGAAAAATAAACTTGCTTGCAAATTAAACTCTGCCAGTCTAATTATTTCTATTTTGTTTCTTTTCCTTTCCTGTTTTAAAGGCCACAAACTGTAATGCTGAAGGGCTATTTTTGGCTGGGAAAGACCCTGGGAAAAAATATCAGCTGGCAATTCAGGAGGTTAAACTGCACAAAATCAGTACTAGGTATGAAAGTGTAGAAGGGCTGCTACGGTATGCAACTAAGAGTGAGGGAGACAAACGCAATATAGTTCAGAACTAAGATTATAATTCTGTACTAAGATTATAATTCTGTACTAAGATTATATTTCTGTACTGCTATATTCTTTTTTGTGACTTGTATTTTGTATCAGCAGAATGGGCAACCATCAGATAGTATGCTTCATTTAGATGTGAGAGAAACATGGAATGCAGACCTAAACTGTAAGAGAATTACAAATTCTCACCCATCTGGAGACATTATATGAAAAGACTTCTAAATTTGTATGTTTGTTTTGGGGTCACTCCTAGCGATGCTCAAAGGCTACTTCTGACTCTAAGCTCAGGAATCACTACTGGTGATGCCTGGGAATGCTGGAGATGGGATACCTGGGATTAAACCCAGGTCAACTACAATCAAGACAAGCATGCTACTGACTGTGCTATGTCTTCAGTCCCTAAACTGCTATTCTGGATATTGAGATATCACATCTGAGATGGCACAAAGTAAATGCACTGTTTCCCACTAAAATAGAGAATTTCTGAAAGGTAGTAACTTTGATGACTTGACAATAAAAGTATGACCTTTGGGCCAGAAACTTTTAAATCACTTATGATGTTTTTTCAGAAAAACAAAATCTTCAACCCTGGCTCATCTACCGTGTTAAAGCTATAACATAACAACAGTCTGGAGTGATTTATGTACATAATCTAGTTAAGGAACACAGATATTCTCCATTCTCCCACCTATAATTCTATGTACTAATATTCATCCAGTGATATGTGGCATACAGATTTTTAAATCAATGTTTGCAGTAACTTCTCCTTTAGCTTTTAAACCAGCACAAATAATAGATTTGATCAATAAATATTGAATAAGCAGATGAATGACAAGATATTTCACCTTGAATTGAGAATGTTTGTCCATAAATTACTTGGATTGGTAGAGAGTAAGTCAACCATTTTTTCATAGTTGGTACCAAATTTAAAATAAAAAAGACGTTTTGATTGTTTGATCTCTGTTTCCTCAGCTATGCTTGTAATAATTTTTATATGTGAAGATGTGTAAGTTTCTTGCCATCCTGGGAGCCCAAAGTCACTACATGTAGGATTCCAAGTATTTCTCACAGACTAGGTCATCTAAGACACCTGTGCCCAGATATGCTCTGAGCAGCATGTGAAACACAGAGTAGATGCTGATGTCATCTCTGCTTCTACTCTGGGCTTCTTTAAATTGGTTGTCACATCACTAAAAATAGGAAGCTTGAACAGGGCTTTCTCTCTTTCACTCTCCTTTTTTCTGAGGTTATTTTGCTTACCACAAATGAAGGCCACGGAAGCTAAATATATGTCTACTTGAATGATGACTTTATAGCAATAAAATGAGCCCACAGGGGCTAATGACTCTGTAATCAGCTTTTTCAACTACTTTTTATATTGGGCATAATTTTCTCCCTCTCTGAGAAATTCTACATCATTTATCACTAGACTAACATGAGCAAAAGGGGAAAGGCATGAGCAGAGAGATTAGAGGCCACCGATGTCTGCTGTTAAATCATAACAGTAAATTTGCCTGCAGGAGGCGATTCGATTTTGGATTCTAGTACTATGGATACTTTTTTTCAGTTAAGATCTTTTATTTTGGCATGAGTTTAATAGACTGTGTTTTAGGACAAGTATATTTCATAATTTCTATTTTTAAAATCAGCTATATGCCAATAGTTCACGAAGCAGGACCATTAAAAGAATTTCCTGGGGCCGGAGCGATAGAACAGTGGGTAGGGCGTTTTGCCTTGCACACAGCCGACCTGCGCTCGATCCTCCGGTATCCCATATGGTTTCCCCGCGCACCGCCAGGAGTAATGATATAAAACCCCCATTTATTTGTATGAAATAAATATTTGATAAACTGGAAGTCCTAAATTCTTTTTGGGATGAGTGAAATATTAGTAATGTCTTGACGTAGTTGATGCAGGTGATACTATCTGAAACAAGTACAGTGAAATTCTTTTTTTTGGGGGGTCACATCTGGCAATGTGGGGGGGTCACATCTGGCAATGCTCAAGGGTTTCTCCTGGCTCTGCACTCAGGAATTATTCCTGGTGTTGCTCGGGGCCATATGGAATGCCAGGGATCAAATCCAGGTCAGCAGCATGCAACCCTACCTGCTGGACTATCGCTCCGACCCTGAATTCTTGTTTAGAATCTCCTTCTATATCTCACAGATCAACCATCTCCACTGACAGCTGTTACTTTCCTACAGTTTTTCCTTTTTGGCCTGGTTCTTGGCCTAGGCCATTCAATGACCCCTGCTTATTCTTTCAGAATTTTTCTCTATCCATCTCTTCTCGGTGGTCTGCCTTGGCTGATCTGCACAAATGAAATCAGTGGCCCTCCATACCGGGTGCTTTCCCCAGGCTTAGAGGTGCCAAGGGCTTCCCTTTTTCTTAACTCAGAATTTCTGCATCATCCCTGAGGATTCCTCCCTAGCTTGCTTGTTTCTTTGTAATTGTGCTTTATGTGTAAATCTTCAGTATAGTGTCTCAATTTTATGATTTGTCTCTTCTTTGTCCCTTTTTCCCAGATAACTATAGCATCCAATTATTTATTCCTGTATGTTACAAAAAAATTCTTTTTTTAGTCTCCCACGCAATGCTTAGGGCACCTGGTGGCCACTCCCAGCAATATTTGGCCAACAGACTAAGTGGCGCCATGCTATGTCCAGAGGATGAGCAGCTGGTTCTGAGATGCCAGTGACCACCACGGCCACCCATCAGGTAATTGGGAGCTACAGAACTATATTTAGTAGATCTTAGGGAGGCATGCAGCGCTGGCATTCAAATGCAGGTCCTTTGCATGAGTATATAATGCTGAACCATGTCTTAGAAATTTTAAAGTTGTTGGTCATTTACCAAAGTATTTAAATATTACAAAAATTTTACCAACACTTTTGCTAAATACCTTAGAGTTCATTCTCTATCAAAATGCCAATATAAGAATAAATATGTATATATAAATATACACATTATTAACACACATACATATATACACACAAATATAAAATGATTCATGATAAGCAGCATATACCATTGATGCCAGGATTGCAAATAGGTTTTAACATTTGCAAATCAAAAAAGGAAGATCTTCATAACCACCTGTTGCAGAACACCTAAAAGCCTCTGCATCTGCCCTGGATTGCCTCATGCAGATCACTTTATAGATGGGGGGGTAGTTTAAATGTGGCAGTTTATCTGACCATGTATTCTATACTGGCTGGTATAAATATTCTCTCATGCTACCACAATCATCGTAGGACTAACTAGATTTTACCAGCATATTTGCCTGGCCATGCTGGATCTCTAAGTAATTAGACCAGAGAGAAATGCTGCTTGCTTCCAAGCAAGCAAGCAAGGCTCCCTGATTACTCAAAGAAAACTAAAATACAAAACTACCATGAAGTAGACGAGACTCTTGTGAAGGCTTGGAGAAATATTTAACTGGCATTAGTATTAGTCTTTGGTACAGAGACATGCCATCTCAGAAACCCCTTCTCTACCCTATAAAGGCATTTCCAGGCAGATCTTGGCTCAAAACATTAGCATATAATAAGGCCTAGGTGAGGTGCTGGGAGAAGTTACCTAAGGGCATTTGACCCTTCCTGCTTCCCATAATAGTGGGAGGTCTGAGTTGCAGGGGTATAAAACTAGCCTGCTTCCTCTCTCTCTCTCTCTCTCTCTCTCTCTCTCTCTCTCTCTCTCTCTCTCTCTCTCTCTCTCTCTGGGCTCTCTTTTGGGCTCTCTCTTTGGGGCTTGCACTCTTCTTGGGAGTCTTGTTACAGGGCCTTGTCTCCTTTTTACAGGGCCTTAACATGTGGTGGCCGCCATTTTGGCCTACACGTGGCTGGGGTTCTAGCCAGGAATCCTAAGCACAGGGTTTTTCCTATTGCTGATTTGTATGCCTGAACCTGTGATAAGTAAAGCATTTTAAAACTGCATTGGATTTCTGAGTCTTTATCCATTCCCTGCCGGCTTCAGAGATAGAAGAGAACTCGCTTCCTGGAACTGTTGGGGACCCCAGCGGCATCCCAGACAACCACCTAATGAGAAAAAGAATTTGACAAAATCTAAGTCTTTTACAATTAAAAAGAAACAGAAACTCGCAGAAACCAGCATTAGAAATTTATTTACTCGATTAAAAATTATGAAAAATCAAGAGCTAAAATTATATTTTTTAGGGGAGGTGAGAGGTTGAATCATAACTTGTAGTGCTCAGGGACTACTTCTGGCTCTGTGTTAAAGTCACTCCTGCCAGTGCTTAGAGAACCATAGGTTGAACCAGGATTAGCTGCATTCAGGCAAGCATCATAACTCTGACTATCTCTAGCCTCGCTGCTGAAATTCCGAATACTCTCTTCTACAATGAAGAGCAAATGAGATATGCCCATTCTCACTACTTGCATTCAATATTTTGCTGGGGAGTCATATTAGTACAGCAAATCAAAGAAAATAAGGGAAAATATTATAAAGGAAGTAGTAAATTTTCTTTTCTTTTATTTTAATTGAAATAACTGTGATTTATGCACAAGATCACATAGCATCTATAAGAAAATTTAAAAGTATATATATATTTAAATTTTATTATATTACCATGAGATATATAATTACAGAACTGTACATGATTAGGTTTCAGTCATACAGTGTTTCAGGACCCATCCATCCATCAGTGAACATTTCCCACCACCAATGTCCATTGACTCCCTCCTCCCTGTCCCAGACTACCTCTATGGCAGGAACTTTGACCTCCAATCTCTCTCTCTCTCTCTCTCTCTCTCCCTTACATATTGTCACTGGCAATACATACATTTAGGGGTTATCATGTATATCCCTTTGCCTACCTTCAATGCTCAGTTCTAGGATGACACTACCATTTCCAAAAATTATTTGCACATTGCCTGGGTCTGTTCTCTGGCTTACCTATCCTCTGATTCCCACACACTTGAGGTAGATTCCACCCACCGACAAGTCTTTCTGATCCATGTTTTGCCTGGTCTTGGATATAGGATCATACTATTTTTTTTATATTCCACAAATGAATGCAGTAATTCTATATCTGTCTTAAAGGTAAATTTTAAAAAAGATTTAGGATATAATATTTTTACATGGGGGGAAATAAACATTACATTTATAAATTGGATATGGATCAGCTATGTACAAGGCCTTACCTGCTGTACTTGTCAGCCCTCAAGAGAATATTTATGAGAATATGTATGCTAACAATGAGTCTTGGAAATTAAAAAAAAATGTATAATTGAAAGACTTTAAAATAATGGTATTGGAGAGATAGCAAAAAGAGGATAAGTAAATTACTTGCTATACACAATGTGCCTAATACCTGTAAGGTATTAGGGCTTTCTGAGTGATTCCTGAGTGTAGAGCCAGCCAAGAGTACCATTGGGTGTGGGCCCAAAACATCCTAAAATATAGAACATAGCAATAAATTTTATGTAATATCCAAAGAAATAAAATGTATGAACTATTGAAGAAATTGAAGATAATATAAATAAGCAAAGATGTACCATTTTATGAGTTGAAAAGCAATATTGTTTTATATGTTGTTCCTCCCCAAAGTGATACATGTGTGGAGATTTTATCTGTTAATGAATTGTACTCCACATAGACAAATAACTTTAGAAATATAGTAATAAGTAAGCAAATACCCTAATAAAATGTATACAATAAATAAATAATATTCCATAAAAAGCAAATATCTGAGTGGAGAATTCACCAAAGAAGATATGAGGCTGGAATATAAAAATGTTCAACAACATTAGATATCAGGGAACTATAACTAAAAGCACCACAAGTGTCTATTCACACCTTCTGAATGACTAAACTTTCCAAGGCTGACTGTGCACATCATAATCAAGGATATAGATGAACTGGAAATACTGATATTACTGGTGGGTATACAAAATGGTATAATTCTTGGGGAAATAATCTGATGATCTTTAAAGATTGGTCTTTAAAAGGTGGTCTTTAAAAAGTTAAATATAGGACTGGAGAGATAACTTAATGGACTGGAGTGCATACCTGGCAGGCAAGTGGAGATTTTGAGTTTAATTCTTTGCACCTTCTAGTCCCTCTGAACATTGCTGGGACAGTCCTCATGGCCCGTAGCCAGCTGGACCTGGACAGAAGCCTATTTATTGCTCAGTATATAGTAGAGTACATAAGAAGTATAAATGAGAAGTATTTAGGTTCCCTGGAACTAAAGACCCCCTCAAAAAAAAAAAAAGAAAAATACTTGTCATATGTTCCAGGCATTCTAATTTTGCATATTTGAATAAATGAAATATAACAAGACTGGCACATAAATATCGGCAATAGCTTGCTTGTAACAACTCAAAATGGAAATAACCAAATGTGAAAGAATTGGAAAATAGATAAATAAATGTTGATATAGCCATACAAGGTAATTCTGTGTAAAAAATGAACACAAAATGTTCATTATATATACAATGAAAATACTGTACATAAAACATGATAGCTCTGAAAAATTATTGAGTGAATGCTCTAAGTTTTCATTTATATAACATTTTTTGGAAATTCAAATGAATTTATAAGAACAGATAATATATGATCTTAGAGAAAGGACATATTAATTATATTGATTGAGATGATGGTTTTATAGGAGTATACATGTGTCAAAAATCAAACATATACTTTATTAATTTATTTTTTTGTGCTTGAGTTTGGGTTATTTTATCCATCCATCCATCCATCCATCCATCCATCCATCCATCCATCCATCCATCCATCCATCCATCCATCCATCCATCCATCCATCCATCCATCCATCCATCCATCCATCCATCCATCCATCCATCCATCCATCCATCCATCCATCCATCCATCCATCCATCCATCCATCCATCCATCCATCCATCCATCCATCCATCCATCCATCCATCCATCCATCCATCCATCTATCATCTATCTTTGCTTTTTGGTCATACCCGGCAATGCTCAGGGGTTTCTCCTGGCTCTGCACTCAGGAATTACTCATGGCGGTGCTCGGGGACCATATGGGATGCCCAAGATCGAACCTGGACAGGCATGGGCCAGCCGCGTGCAAGGCAAAAGCCCCACCCGCTGGGCTATCGCTCCGGCCCCTATTTTATTTTTTTACAATTTCCTGCCTCCCCAGCCTGCGTCTATGGCAAGCAATTTGTGGAAATATTTTTCATTTGTTATGGAGTATGTACAGGAAATCATACCCTCTGCTATTTGTTTCAGAAGATCCCATATATCCTCCAGAATCACTCACTGAAAAATGAATTGAGTTTGGGTTAATTTTTTTATAGTTACAAAAGTGTTCATATTTGGGTTTCAGTCATAAAGTGTTCCAGTACCAGTGCCCATTTCCCATCACCAATGTTCCCTGATTCCCCCTCCCCAGCCTACGTCTATGGCAGGCAATTTGTGGAAAGATTTTTCATTTGCTATGGAGTCTGTACAGGATATACATGATAAAACCATCATCTCAATCAATATAATTAATATATCCTTTCTCTAAGATCATATATTTTCTGTTCTTAGAAATTCATTTGAATTTCAAAAATTTTATATAAATGAGATTTATATAAAATCTCATTTATATAAATTTTATGTAAATGAAAACTTAGAGCATTCAATTTTTATCTAACTTTCAGCCATAATTTTTCAGAGCTATCATGTTTTATGTACAGAAAAATGGCAGGCAATTTTCACTTTTTTTTCTCTCTCTCTCTCCCTCCCTCCCTCCCTTATCTTACATTGAGGCTTGCAATACACACATTTATAGGTTATCATGTATATTCCTTTGCCTACTTTCAATGTTCAGTTCTATGCTGGTATTATCATCAAACATATACTTTAAATAATTCTATTTACGTTAATGGTATATCATTAGAGATGGGAAAGATGGAGGGTGGCAAAGAAGGATTGATTATATCCCAATAATTGCCTGATGAAGTGGGAAACTGAGGTAATTTTGAGGCTGAAACAAAATTGTCCTGAACATATAACATACCCATGGGAAAACGGCTGGCTGTATTTCATTTCTTCCTCTGATCTTCATTATTTCCCTTCTCTTCTTCCTTATGTCATCCCTAATCCTCTCCTTCCTTCTATGGAGATAGAAAACTATTTTTCCTAAAACGTTTGTGAAGATTTTAATTTCTGAAACAAATCTTGGGATTGTGGAACATATACCTCTGTGCCTATAATAGCAAGAGAGAAAGGAAAATAGCTTAATTGCAAGGTGACTACCTGAATTCATTTTACAGTGAGTGATTCTGGAGGATGTATGGGATCTTCTGAAACAAATTGCAGAGGGTATGGTTTCCTGTACAGACTCCATAGCAAATGAAAAAATCTTTCCACAATGGCTCCTATTTAACAAGTTTCTGCTTAGAAATCATGGACCTTAGGCCAAAAACCCAGATAACAGTTGCCTTTTCTTAGTTATTGTCTAATAGAGAAAGCATTTGGACTTTGAACAATGGCTCAGATTTCACTTTCACCCTCTATATGACTTTGGTCTTGAGTATGCAATTAATTATTTTCCACCTCTATTATGAGGAAAAGGAATAATTAAAAGAAATTGTAGACTTAAAAAGGATATTTTTCTATCTACTTATCTCTATATAAAACCCACAGTACCTACCTGGTAACTAGTAAGCATACAGTCATTTTTATTTTTAATGTTGCTATCCCAGGGCTCAGATTAGTTATGTGAACTAAGAATTAGGGAATGGTCAAGGGAGGTCTCTGACAAGTTGTTTTTCAAGCAATAAAAAGGAAATATGTATGTATATATACTTATATACACACAATATATGTTCAGTTCATTCTGAGTATATATATATTTATATATATGTGCATGGATTCAGTTCATTCTAAGTGTAGCATTTACTTAAGTATCTTGCAGTGTGTGCTAAAGATCTCAGACATCTAACTCCATGGGTTGGAAAAGACAACTGAAGCAGCTATATAAATGTCCCATGCATATAGCACGTTACTGACATATGCTGTATAGAAAAAGGATATGACTGCATCCTGAATGAGAACCCTTTTGTATTTTTTCAGCCAAAGTGTTGAAATGGTTAAAAAAAAAGAAAACAGTTCCATGTTATGTGCAAAGTCCTAAGTGGTCCCCTAGTGGCCAGAAAGAGTTAATACTATCTATACCTTTAGTGGAACAAAAACATGATTTACTCTTTACCTCTTTGGGTACCTTTGAGGTAATAAAATTTTTCAATTATAAATACATTTTTTCAATTCCAGGAAAAATTTAAACTATATTCTCAAAATTATTAGCACACTGATTCGGGATAGTGCTATTCCCCAATATCACTAAATGAATAAGCTTACATTTCTCAAATCTTAGTGATTTATACAAATTATGCATTTATTCGACAGATTTCTGATATACATAGGCTAATCTTTTGAGATGTTAAAATTTATGAAGATCATGTATTCCAGTGGCAATAAGATAATACTAGTTTATTCTAGTTTTTTCTGTTGTAATTATTTACTTGACCATAATTATTTTAGACTTGATAATAAGTTTATGGTAAAGCTAGTACTATTTTTTGTTCTTTTATTCTCTTTCTCATCCCATTTATTTTTTATTTTTTTAGTATACAACCTACACGGCAGAGCCTGGCAAGCTACCCATGTCGTATTTGATATGCCAAAAAACCAGTAACAATTATAGACCTCATTCCCATGACCTGAACTAATTGTTTGAGGCTCTTCTTGTTCCTGGAGCTAGCAGATGCCGTTGGGCCACACTGGCACATGATAGGACCTATGGAGATGTTACTGGTGCCTGCTAGAGGAAATCAACGAACAATGGGAAGACAAATGATATAAGTGATTATTGTTTATTATAATACCGTGAGATAGACATTTAAAACTCTGTTCATGATTGGACTTCATTCATACAACATTGCGACACCCATCCCTCCACCAGTGCACATTTCCCACCACCAAAGTCTCCTCCCTCCTCCCCCAGCCTGCCTCTAAAGCAGGTATTCATCTTCCTTTTTCCTTTCTTCACCTTCCTTCCTTCTTCCTTCCTTCCTTCCTTCCTTCCTTCCTTCCTTCCTTCCTTCCTTCCCTTCCTTCCTTCCTTCCTTCCTTCCTTCCTTCCTTCCTTCCTTCCTTCTTCCTTCCTCTCCTTCCTTCCTTCCTCTCCTTCCTTCCTCCCCTCTCCTCCCCTTCTTCTCCTTCCTTCTTTCTTCCTTCCTCCCTTCCTCCCTTCCTCCCTTCCTCCCTCTCCCTCCTTCCCTCCCTCTTTCCTTCCTCTTCTTTCTTTCTTTTTCTTTCTTTCTTTCTTTCTTTTCTTTCTTTCTTTCTTTCTTTCTTTCTTTCTTTTTTCTTTCTTTCTTTCTTTCTTTCTTTCTTTCTTTCTTCTTTCTTTCTTTCTTTCTTTCTTTCTTTCTTTCTTTCTTTCTTTCTTTCTTTCTTTCTTTCTTTCTTTCTTCTCTCTCTCTTCTTCTTTCTTCACCTTTTTTTCTTCTCCTTATTTCTCTCTCTCTCCCTCATCTCTTATACATTACTGCTTGCCATATATAGATTTACTGTTCATAATGTACATTCCTTTGTGTACATTCAATGCTCAGTTCTAGTCTGGTGTTACCATGCCCAACCATTAGTAGAATTCTTGTATATAGTTACATCCCATAGATAAATGTAGTCATTCTATATATGTTCTTTTTCTTTCCATGCTTAGATTTCACTAAGCATGATAATCTCTATGTCCATCCATTTGTAGGCAAATTTCATGACTTAGTTTTTCCTGACAGTTGCATAGTATTCCATTGTGTAGACGTACCATAATTCTTTATCCAGTCTTCTCTTCTCAGGCACTCAGGTTGTTTCCAGATTCTGGCTATTGTGAATAGTACTGTGATAAATATAGAAGTGCAGATGGTGTTTCTGCTGTGTGATTTTTGGGTCTCCAGGGTATATTCCAAGAGTGGCATTATTGGGTCAAATTGGTGGTCAATATCTAGTTTTTGGAGGAATGTCCATATTGCTTTCCAAAAAGCCTGGACCAGTCAACATTCCCAGCATTAATCCCCATTTCTGACACTTCAGAAATACAAGGGCATCAGGACAATTTGATAAGGTCTCACTCCAAGAGGCAATAGGGTTTATTGAGCTGATCTGGCTACCTAGAAAGTCATTAATTTTTCATTGTAAATCTATGTGCTCTTTCCTAAGTTAAAAATCTCCTTAGAGAAGAGGGCACTGCTGACTGCTGGTGGTATGCATGCTCTTCTTTGTGCTGTAGAAGTTCTAAAGGTTATAAGTCACCTTTGAAATCAGGTTAAATGCTAGTTGGTTGTACAGATTTGGGGTGAAATACATCACTGCTGTGAAAGCTATGAATGGCAAAATTATGTCACTAGGTGAAAAAATTGATCTGGACACCAAAATTAAACTAAAGCAAAAGGAAATTGGGACTACTTACAAGATATAGAAAAAGATAATCTTCACTGGCCCAAATGTCACCTTTTACCATATTCAGAACAATATGGACACAACAGTTAAGTAAGACTTTTAAACTCAAATTTATGCCTGATGTGTTAGAACTAAATAAAAAAGATGCATTGTTATTATTTTTATTTATAAATGTTCTTTTAAAATGAAGTACACTTGTCTTCTTTAGAACAGAATTGCTAGAAAGCAATGCTTGTCTCCTTACATAAATTGTTTCTAATGATTTGAAAAATTCTGACTAAAATATCTGAGTGGGTGATACAATTAAAATTCCCCAGTAAAATTATTGCAAAGAGATATATGTAACTGAACTTATATTCAGAAAGCTACTTTGTGATTTTGAAAAGAATCAGAAACAAAATATTACTCTCAGTGGCTCTAATAATTCATTTCCTTTCTGATTTGTTCGTTTGCTTCTCACCATGTCTGACCTGTTTCCCCCTTTCATGCAGTTAGTCACATCTTAACCATACAAATTTCACATGTGAATGAGATGATGAATCTCTAGGTGATATTACACATATTATCAATAGTATTTCACTGTTTTAATTGCACCTTATAATCTTATCATATCAAGAATAAACCTTAGTAATAAAAATATTCCCAAAAGGTATTATACTAAATTGCTTTATAAGCAATAATTATAATAACAAAATTTGGGACCTTTTAGCACTGAGAAGCTACTTATTAAATGTCAGTGGTATGATTCTTGATCTATGGAGTCAATGGAATCATAGATAGAATTCTATGGAATTCTATCTTCATAGGATTCTATGGAATACTGAATATAAACAATATTTAGTAAACAAGATGAAAATCTGCAAAAGCTTAGGTGGAAACTGTTCTGAGTTTGTTATATCCATAGAAATTAACAATCTTCATTATGACTGTTAATTTTGCTAGGAGGCTTGAGAAGACATGACGTAATGGCAACTTTATTACTGCCAAATTCTGGTCTAGTGTATGCATTCATTTTTTCATTCAATGAATCTTTAAAGTATTTCCATTCTACTAGGGATAGAATGGATATCCCACTGGTATATAATGGCCAACATGAAGTTTTTAGTTGACTGTTCAATGATATAAAATGTTGAATATTACTGTAAATATCCATGTCCAATATAAGTAACTGTGAATAACCAAGATCTTTAAAGGGTTTCTTAATTTTTGTTGCTTACTAAAAAGCCTAAAGCTTAATTTGTAGTCATTATTTGCATATATATAGGATTTTACTCTTTGGTCCATTTGCTTCTTTTGCTATATTTCTCTTTTAGCTAACTTATTTTATAATTTAAAAAATAATTTAAAACTATGAAGGCCATATTTGTGGTATTGAGGATTTACTACTGGCTCTGCATTCCTGATGGTGTTCAGAGAATCATGAGGCACCAGCCATCAATTCTGGGTGGGGTGTCTGCAAAGTAAGTAGCTTGCCCTAATTCACTTTGTATCCATCTTTCAACCTACAGCATATTAATTTTGTAATGTCATGTGTAGAGACATAATCATAACTAAAGATACATGCAAAAGTATGCATGTTAAGTCCCCCAGAATAGTCCCAAAACACCAAGGATTAACTTAAAGGCTAACAAAAATGATTTTTTTTAAACTGTGTATTTTTTCCTCCTATTTTATGTTGTCTTTCTGCCAAAATGTCAGAATATTTTATATAATCCACGCTCGAAGTGTAAGTTACACCAAAACTGAGCTCTCCATGCTTTCTGTCTGATGCAAATTTGTGCAGAATCAAATTGGTAACTGTGATCATCCTGACTATGGAAATACAATTAAAAGGTGGGCTAACGACCTTATTGTTGTAATGGGTCAGAGCCCTCAGCACATTGTTTAAAAAGCAACAACAATAAAAAAAATTAAGAAAAAATTCATTCCGGTTTTGTCATGGATCAGTACAAGATAACAATGGATACAGAAACAATAAAGGAATCACTAGGTATGTGGAGTGTTCAAGAGGAAGAGGCTCCAGGATTTGCAGGCAGAGATAATGAGCAAGGTTTTCCTTGGCCTGGAAGAACTGTAGTTTAAAAATCTACCCTTTTCTACGTTGGTATTATCATTTACAATAACCTCTAACTGTATGTATTGCAAGCCACAGTGTGTAAAAGAAGGATGAAAGTGAGAGAGAGAGAGAGAGAGAGAGAGAGAGAGAGAGAGAGAGACTTAAAATCGCTTTCCATAGATGTAGGCTGGGGAGGGGGAAATCAGGGGACATTGGTGGAGGGAAATGGGCACTGGTGGAGGGATGGGTGCTGAAACTATATGACTGAAACCCAAATATAAACACTTTTGTAACTGTATATCTCACAGTGGTATAAATTTTTAAAAAATTAAAATAAAAAGTAATAATTAAAAAAATCTTTCATCTTTCATTTGGTTCCTTGTGTCAGTCAGTCAGTCATTCTTAATGAACCCTTTCTGTTGTGGTTATTGAATCAGGATCTTTAGCAAACATTTACTGTCAAGCCTCTTCAGAGAAGGGAGAAAAGTTCTTTTTCTTTTCCTTAGCTATATTTTCTACTAGCAGTATTCAAAGTTTGCTTTTTTTGGCATCAGCCTTACCTTTGTTTGAATAGCTCTGAGCACGGAAGCAGTTTTGCTCTGATGCATTGTTCCAACTTTCTTCTATCATTTCTTTTATGCCCAATTTTTTTTAGGAGTAATTGTGATTTACAAGTCATGACTTTTATGCTCACAACTTAACTGACCCCTTAAGTTCAGTGTGGCACTGTTAAAAGCTGGTGTTTGTAGTGGAATATGTTATGTGGCATGTGATATGATACACACAGGAACCTATTATGCCAGTAGTGCTGTAGGTAATTTATAGAATTTTTG